>JAULBS010080589.1:0-19228 GCA_032355785.1 Symmetromphalus regularis | reverse complement strand
TTCTTGTTCATTTACATACATGAACGCTTGTTTACGGAAACAACGCAACGTAAAGGTGCGCAGACTTTTGTGCCGCGATGACTTATGTGACACGAGTGTATATATCAGAATTTAAATCAGGATTAACCAATTCCACTAGTCCTCTGTCCTATTAGTCCTCTGTTCTATAGATGCAGGGCACATTATTTCATGCGAACCGCTGTTCTGTTTGTTTTGTCAGTTACACAAAATTACATTTACGCGAACCGCAAATCGGTTACATTGTCACCTGTAGACGTTCAGAAATTCAAACTTGCAAACTTCACAATTACAGGAAGGTTATTCACGCAGATGTAGAAGTATTCCGACAAATCTTTTAGATTGATTTTTAGATACTTGATGCACAGCGAACCAGTAGACATCGTTATATTGCAACAGTTGTAACTTGCGACTGGTCTAAACTAAAAATAGAGTCAAGCCAAGTTTTAATGAAATGTCCATGGATGCTGGGGACGGATATATTATCTGCTGCTCTTTCATCTTTAGGAATATAATTATACTGACATAATATTGGATTGCCTATAATTTTACAAATGCTGAAAATGGTTTTGACGTAAACAGGTCTTATAAAAGTTTTAAAATACCCACATCGCACAAGGAGCTTTAAAAAACAAACATTTGGAACATCACTGTAGATAAAGTGAAAGTAGCTTTGACAGAGCGAAACAAAGAAAGGAATCGAGATGTGTTCATAAAAAAAAAAAAAAACATAACTAACTTAGAAAACATAATTTTTTTTTTTTATATATTGTTTTCTTTTGTATTTTGTTTTAACAAATTATGTATTTAAAACATATTCAACATAACTTTGAGGTAACCGATCAGGTAACCCACGGGTCACGCAAATATTATTCACTTAACCAAACTATGGGTTACCTAGGTAAAAATCAAGTGAAACGACTTCCGGTTACCTCAGATTTCGAAATATTGTCCCCTGTAGAATATTGATGTCCTGGTCTAATGAAGAAAAAAAATCCTGTTTAGCATTAAATACCTATTCCACAAATTTCAAGAGCTAATTTTGTACTAAATATTTTCCTTTTTTCATAACATCTCTCAGCTTTATAATGAGGCATACAAATAAATCCACTAAGATATCTAGACCATTAATGCTGACTAAACGTTGGAAACCTGAATATATACATTTTATGTATGTAATTGTAAATGGTTATTTATATTATTAATTACGGTAAATTGTAAACATTTATGTTAGTACATTTTTTTTGGATTGTTGATAAAAATTTAATTGTTTGTTCCAAAAATCTGTTTAAAAGTTAAAAAAACCTTGGTATTTACCAAGAGGGTAAACAGGTAAAACTTCACCCCAAAAGTCCCAAGTTTTAATGGAAGACTCACCTTTCAACCCTGCTATGCTGGGTCATCAACCAAACATTAGTTGTCCATTATAATTTTTAATTTTTTTTTTATTTTATGAAATTGACAAAAATAAACCCTAGAAAAATTATGTATAAATGTTAAAGCAACACAATTTGTCCCATGTGTAACCTTGGTTTAGGAGAGTACATGTACATACAAGTATAAACATGATTAATGATACAGATCTGTAAAAATTCTGTTTAGCTGAGGTTGTTTGCCACTGTGCACTTTATGACATCAGCACTATTACTGGTTCACCAGATTTTCATAAACAGACAGTGTTGCATGAATTAGGGTGTATAAACCAGAGTTCAGATATCGATACTACGTGTATGTGTTTTTGATTTGTTTGTGGATGTACAGAGATGCATATTAATGTGATGTCCTTATTAGTGTGTGGGTGGCTAGCTGAGTCTGAGATTTGCTGCATTGTCTGTAGTTTGGCCAAGGGATCTCCCACTGATGCATCTCTGAATGATGACTCAGATATTGATCTGTTGAAACCAGTCAAGACTGGTCTGTTGTATTGTCATACTGTAGTATTAATGAACTATTTTTGGAAAAACTGGCTAAGCAGTTGTGTGTGACTTGTCAAATATGTTAATGTACATGTATACAGTGCATGTTATTTGTGCTGTGCCTGTCAAAATGTCTTGGTCCATTAATCTGTGGTAGATGTTAATAAAAATGTTCCTGTCATACAGTTTAAAAATATATCTTTTTACAGTGTGTGCATATTATTTAATTTAGCCCAATTTCTGCAATATATACCTGCTGCATAGAATCAGTTTTAAATAAAGAACTGTCCACTGAAGCTTAAAACACGAGTGTCAGACAAATAAAGTATAAAGTGTTAGCATTGTAGTAGTTTTAGCACAAGTTCCTATCAGGCACGGATGCAGGATTTCTGAAGGGGTGGAGGGATTCCAAATGTGATGGTTAAGTTCCACGTCTTTCCACTCGTAAAACGAAAAAAAACAATAATAAAAAAACAAAAAATAATAATAATAAAAAAAAGCAAAAAAAAGTGGGGGATCCACTACTGCTTAAGAAAACAAAATTTGAAATGCTACGATATCGGTTTCAAAAATTATTTTTACCGACACAGCTTTAATAATAATTAAGATTAACGTGATAAGAATGATATTGTAAGTGTAATTATTAGCTGTACACTTAAAGTTAATTTCTTTGACATCGAACTCTTCTTTTGTTTTTTCTTTGTGTCTCATTGTACCCAGTCAATAAACATAAAGGCAATCATTTAATGAAAACATCTTTGTGCTATTGCTATCAAAACACTGGCGAACGATTATTTTTCTCAAATAGAAATTGTCTGTTAACGGCAATTGCTGTTTATTTCTTTGTAAGGAATTGAGGGATACAAGTTACCAGTGGTAAATTTATATCACACGTAATATAAATAATCATTTGCCAAAGCCCAAAGGCATATTTAAAAAATAAATAAATATTATTGTATTTTAGCTAATAATGATTCATCAGTGTACATGGTATAACGCAGTATTTATTCAGTCACGCACCCCTTTTTTAGAAATGGATTAAATCGGATTACAGTTCTGCAGTGCAAAAGTAGACTGACCACGTGCATTTGCAAATAGCGTTGTCTAATTGTGAGATGTAGCAATCTCCATAATCGGTTGTAAAAGTGAGTGTTTACTTCCGATGAAAGTCTTTCACAAATATTTTAGATTTTTCGCAATTGGCGAATTTGGCAAATGACATATATAGGATGTTAGACATTTGGTATTTTTAACAGATATGCTTTATTTGGTTTTCTTTATTAGTAATAGTATTCCTTACACCCAGTATGTTATTTTTTTTTCCTTTTAGGACGATGAAAAATACCTATCAACATTATTTGCTCAACTCACAGATGATGAAACAGATGATGATCATCGGAGAAATCTCATAATGTTTCTCAAAGAATTTTGTATATTTTCTCATCCGCTGCAGCAACAGAGTAGGGAAGTTTTCTTTAAGGTACATAGTAGTCACTTCATTTTTTCTTCACTGTAGAGTTTCTTAGTCTCACTTTCTATTTAACTTATTGATTGCATTTTTAATACAGTGATCTAGATTTTTATTTAAACAATTTAGATCATCACATACATTTATCTGTGCTGTTCTTTTATTACTCATAACTTTTTAGAATAAAAATGTCTAAAATACATGTAAATCTGTAACAAAATGACTATATGTTTTATGCCTTACAAAATTGTTTCTTAGAACTGGTTTGAGTGTAGAACATTTGTTCAAGTTGTTTTTAAACATCTTCATGTTGAAAGTCAAACAATGTCAAATTGAGATTTACAATATTACATGCATGTGTATACTGGTTTAGTAATTAGCTCAACATTTTCAATATGTTTTGAATATATTTGTTTCAGACATTACTAAGCCTTGGGGTATTACCAGCTATAGAAGTAATTTTAGTAAGTAATTTTTTAAATAATTTTACTTAAGTAATTGTTACAAAAATTACTGAAAACAGATACATTAGAGTTGATATTAATCATGGCTTCATCTTTGAGCTTACACATGAAGTCTTGTAAGTAGCAGAAGGTTTGTTGAATTGACTTAATCTGTGCATTTTATCTGCATTTAGTAAATGGTTTACCATATGCACACTTAAGCATTTAACATAATTTTTTTATCTGATGTCTGATATTTTAGCCTTTGTAACATTATATTTAACATGTTCAAGTATTTAGCAAGGAGTTTAGTCAGACAAATAAAATTGTTAAAATTTCAGTTTACTAATGTTTTACTATAAAAGTCTTGTTGTTGGAGCTATAATATGTATGTAGTTAAATTAATATTAAATTAAATTATTGTATTTAAAATTATATATACAAAATAAAAAGTGTTACATCATATAGTCATGCTGCACATTTAATGAGCATGTATATCTGAAGCTTTTTAATTTTTTATTTTGCAGGGTTTAGATGATGTAAAGATGAAAGCAACTGCCATAGACATATTTTCATTCATTGTAGAATTCAGTCCGTCCATGGTCAGAGAATTCATTCTTCGTGAATGTCAAAATCAGGATGATGTAAGACAAAAGCTATATTTATATAGGATAATAATTTATACATAGTACAAAATTAAATTTTGATCCCAAAATTCTTGTCTTAAATGAGCAAAGTTTTAGTCCAACAAAGATCCATTTTATATTTCCAGTTTATACATGTATGTATAAAAGTAAATTTAGATTTAATACCAACTGCATTTATGTGACTTTGATTATAGGCTCATCAGATTTCTGTGTTTTAATTAGATAACTGTGACCCACATTTTACTTTTGATATTTGACTGATATGTTATTGTTAAAACTTTAAAGGCATAATCCCACAGAATTTAAGGGGCTTCGTGCTCTAAACATTGATTACGAATGAAACTTACATGCATTTGTTATACTATATCTCGTTTTCATATCAAGCAAGATATTTTAACTGAATTGAATCATGGTATAGGGAATTCCATGTTGAGTCTATTGATTTTTATCACATTTAAAAATGTCAAATTTCAAGATCGGAACTAAAATATTGATAATAAGTGAGATGTGGTGATTATGTAAGTACTTGAATGAAATATTTCTATGGACAAATCAAATTTTTATATTTGAAATTCTTTGTTTGTAAATTAATTATGTCGAGTGTCTGTGGGAGTATGCGTTTAATAAACTGGGAATTGTGCCATGTCTTTTTGTGTTATAAATGCTGGGTTCAACAGTATGTTTGCTTGTTTTCCACAGGTTGACCTTCTGATCAACCTAGTCATTGAGCAGATGGTTAGTGATACAGATCCTGGTAAGTAATCATCTTAATTGTACTCCATATGTCATATTCTCTCTATAAATAAGCCAGATTTTCAATTTGTACTCCAAGCAAAATAGAGAAAAAAACAACATAACTTTATGGGAATGGTTGTGATTATTATGATATAGATTGAACAGTTTCCTGGAAAGATAGATGACACCATCTCAAAAGTATCACACTGATCTATTTGTTATGCTTATAAGGGCTTGTTTGGTGTTAAATGTTTTAATTGTATCAAGCCTTTAGATTAGATTTACTGACTCTGATGGGATGAAAAAGGACCATCTGCTTCATTGTGAGCAGTAACAACATAACAGCTTGTCCTCACCTTCAGCCTGTTGGAAATTGTGTATTTGTTAATGAGGGTGTTGTGGAATCATATTAGTCCCACCCACAACTCATTAGGTTTTTAACCTTCTGGACACTGAAGGTGACATTTCTCGCCACGTTGTTATAACCACAGTTTACTTTTAAAAATAAGTTTGGTGTGATACTTAAATTTCCGGGCACTTTGGAGTTATCTCCCCTAAAAGAATTTTCCATTAAAAAAACTACAAAATTGCCGATTTACTTCTTGGAAGTTCATAGAGTTTTTCTTGGTAATTTATGTGTTTGGCAACAATGGCGTAATGTTGTGCTCACACTGAGGACATAATAGCTACTTCTGAATGCTATTTTGATTGTTTATTTGATCGTTTTTTCACCAACGAAAATTGTGACATGGAAGGGTATTTAATTAATTTTTATTTGTAAACAAAGTTTGGCCAGTGTGAAGATATTGGCAAAGATAGCCAACCCCTAATTGTAATGGTGCATATGTATAGCGGTCTTTATTGATTTTAGATCCCAGAAATATCCTAATAAATATAGCAAAAATCACAATTACAATAAAACGTTTTTACAATAATAATAATATTTAGTCCATATACATCAGTTATTTTAGGTTTTTATTGCGGTTTTTCCATTCATAATATGTGCAGGAAAGCAATTTACAAATACCCACTCCACCTGACGTTTGTCAAAATTAATTCAGTAGTCTAAAGGTTAAAAGAAACTTAATTTTTATAAACAAAAATGTGTCAGTGATGTACTAAATTAGTTTTTTTTTACTATAATCTTATATGTTTGCTGTTATAGTGTTGTATATACCTTTAATATTATTGATTTGTGTATATACATTTATGTCAATATAATTTTTTTGTTTTTTTAGTGAAATAATCAAAGTATGACTCCCAATAGGTCACGTTTGCTTTTGTACTGGGTGTGTGCATGCCTGTGTGTCATTAAATAATAAATAAATACTGGAGTGGGATTTAGCTCTGAAATAGAGCAGCCACCTTAGGTGCAGTGGGTCATCAGATTGATCCCACTGGACTATTTCTCGTTCCAGCCAGTAATAAAGGTCATGGTATGTGGCATCTTGTCTGTGGGAAGGTGAATACAAAAGATCCCTTGCTCCTAATCAGAACGAGTAGCCTATGTGGTAGAAGCAGGTATTCTCTGTAAGCGAGGTGTCACAAATACCAAGTTTATCACATAAAAACTGCTGATTAACCATTGTGCTGGATTATCATTAAACAAACAATCCTTCCATTTACTGAACCTGTCTGTATAAAACCTTAGTCTGGACATCAGGCTTACATGTAAGGTTAAAGTTATGACCATTGAATATAATTTTTATAAGCACGACTAGAATGACTGATTAAAAATGTTTTATGATGCAGACATTTATTTGTTAATTCTCAGTATTTATGTTTTCATTTGCAGAGCTTGGTGGTGCAATGCAACTCATGGGAATTATTCGATTGTTATTAGACCCTGAAAATATGCTAGCAACCGCAAATGTAAGTATTAAGTGTTCTTTTCATTGTTGAGGAAATAAGGTTTTCTCTGTTTGGCTCAATAGAAGATTGAAAAGAAATTATTGCATCCTTTTTTTGAAGATTCTAACTATACAAAGGACAAATTTAGTATTGTTTTTCTAACCAACCTGACGCATTTTTAAATAAGATCACGGTGAAAATGTTACCAACTCTATGAATAGTTCTCACCAAATTTAAATTAACCTGTGAATTTCTGTGTTTACAAACACTGTATTGTTCTAGTTTTAGTGAGTTATTACTTTATTGTGTTAAAGATATTTATTTTTCTTCAGAAAACCGAGAAGACAGAGTTTCTAAACTTCTTCTACAAACACAGTATGCATGTTTTAACAGCTCCCCTGTTTGCCAACACAGTGGAAGAAACGCCAAGCAAAGGTTAGTTGCAAAGTTGGCATAAAATAAGGGGTGAAAATTATTTGTGAAATGTACTTGCCAAATGGTAAGTGAAAGGCCTACATTAAAAAAAAAGAAATTTAAAGGCATAACATAAATCCAATACAGATGCCTTTGGAGCAGTCTTAAATGGTAATAGTTTATCCATCTGACTCAATTTTTAAAGACGCAGCAATTGTTGGTTTGACCATAGGAACGTGACATGTAAGGGCACAGTATAGAAAGTAAAAGTTCTTTAAAGGATATAATGGTAAATGCCATGGTACTGCCATGAACTCTGATTTATACTATGTGTGCCCAAATTAATCAATATCCAGTAAATGTCTAGATTTACTTGTTTTAATGTGATTTTACTAAGTTTAACATTGAATTTGTTTTACCAGATGACTATCAAACTGCTCAGTTGTTAGGTTTGATTCTGGAACTGCTCTCTTTCTGCGTGGAACACCATACATATCACATCAAAAACTACGTTATAAGCAAGGATTTACTGCGAAGAGTACTTGTCCTGCTGAAGACGAGACACTCTTTTCTTGCTCTCAGTAAGTACCTACCTACCTTCTTAGTATCAATGTTGATTAAATAAGAAAATTTGTGTTTTGACGAGAGGGTAACTTCGTTTGTGAGATGTATTTTAGTACTGAGCATTAATGATAACCCTTTACAAACTTTAGAAATTAAATATTCTGAGAATTAGTTCCCTCTATTCACAATTTTAAGGGGAAAAGTACTCAACTGAGTACATTGTGTAAAGATGGGTACTCCCATCCCCCTAGAGTTAATTAGCTCAAGGATAAAGCATCTTTCTGGCATTTATATATTAACTGTTAATTATTCTATTCCATGAACCCATTGTCCTGGTACCTGTATATAGTAAAATGTTATTTTCAAAGTACATTCAATTTTAATACATAATAAACAGTCAATATAATGCATAGTCACGACCAAACGTTCTTTGATATATTAGGAGTGGGATATGGTTCAAAAGGTAGTTACCACTGCACTTAATTACCATCACTAAATTGTTCTGGTGTAACATTTCAAAGCCATTTTCAAGAACGTAAACATACTGCATAATATATTTACATTTTTGCAGTGGCAATAAAATGTCATAAATAAATAACTACATTACTGATTGCCACGACAAATATTGAGGGCTGGGACTGTGCTGTGTAGAAGTGCACATAAATTATCTCTGAATGCTAATCAGAAAGAGTAGCCTATACAGCAGTAGCAAGTTTCCTTTGAGTGACAACACTAGTTTGACATCTAATAGCTGCTGTATAAACATTATTCGATGGTTTCTGTAAACCTCTTTTTTTTTGATGTATTAAAAAATAATCATATGATTGGTTACAGGTGCCTTGCGCTTCATGAGAAAGATAGTTGGCTTGAAAGAAGAATTCTATAATAGATACATTGTGAAGGGAAACTTGTTCAAGCCCATTGTCGAAGCTTTTGTTGCAAATGGAGATCGATATAACCTGCTTAACTCTGCAATGATTGAACTTTTTGAGTTTGTCAAAGTTGTGAGTACTCATAGTTGATTTATTAGCTAGCTTTTATGTGGTTTTCTAAAGGTAAAATTAGATTTTTCCTTTGTGTATTTTGGCTAAATATCTTGTATGTCTTTAGCATTGGAATTTGAACATTGGTTAAGAGTAATTTTATGTTTATTTAAAATGTTTTCAAAATGAAATATACAGTTATTTTTAGTGTTTCTGAGAACAGCATACAAATATTTTTCTGCAGTAGATTTGATATACATTCCTATTTGCAAATCATTCTACACATGATCAGGCTGTCTAGAACTAAATTATATGCAAGGATAATAAAAAATGTGAAATGACTTTAAAGTTAAAATTTCTTTTTTTGCAGGAAGATGTCAAATCACTGTGTTCCCATATTGTTGAAAACTATATCAAAGATCTTGATGGGGTAAAGTACGTGAAGACCTTCGAATCCCTTAGGCTGAGGTATGAACAACAACAAGACAGGTTGAAAGAAAGGGCAAATGCTGAGAGGTAAATCACACTAAGTGCCTTGCTGTTGGGTGGAAGGATGAATGTGCTGCTTTGGCAACCTTGTCTACATTGCAATCCATGCATAACATTTTGTTGTGGTGTTTGTGAATAATGTTTGTCTTGTCTGGCTTTTATGTTTTTACATGAACGTTTTCATAATGATTATTTAAAATTTCTTAAAGGCATAAAATTGTAAATACAATAAACCTGCCTTAAATGGTAAAATTTTGTCCATCAGACAACAATTTTTAATGGCATCTAACTTTAAATTCTTAATATTGCAAAACCTAATTTATCGTAACAATATTTATTGGTATATAAATATTTAATTGTGAACTTTTCATAAAAAATCATTAACCATGCTTTTGATATAATAGTGTTTCTTCTGTCCTTGACCATAATATTGTTCAGTTGGTGAAAAACATATTATTAAATGAAATTTAAAAACAGCAAATGTTTTTGTTTAACCCTACTGACGTAAAACAAAATCACTGCTGGTTACCTTTTTAATCCATAATTCCTTTTATGTTGGAAATAAATGATTATTGTATCATTAGTATGTAGTTTTGTTTCTCAAGACCCATTTTAAGTTTTCTCATCGTAATGGTAATCTCACAAACCTGCCTTAATGACATAGTGGATATGTCATGAAAGCTTGTAGGTACCTGGTAAACATCACACACGAATGAGTGGGTTTTTCATTTTAAATTTAATTCCATTTCGACCCAGATAGAATACATTGCCACTTATATTGAATAGGTGTAAAGACAGACTAACATTAATACATCTCAGTGATGTGAGACCCAGTCTTGTAGTCTGCCACTTGCCTCCATCCCCCTAGAAAAAAAGAAAAAAAAAAAAAAAGAAGCAATATTTGTTTGACACCCCAGCACATTATTTAGTCTGCAGCTGTTAAGTGTGGAACATTGAGTATATTATACACATGATCTACAAAAGAATCCTACTGGTGCAATGGATGAAATAAGAAATAGCACAGTAGATCCACTTAATGGGATTGACCCACCATTGCTCTTTTAGATGCTGTTACACTGTGCCATGTCCCGATATGTCAGGTAGTCAGATAACAAAATAGAAAAAATATTGTCTTCATGTGACGCTGTTACACTGTGCCATGTTCTGCTATATGTGGAGGTATGATAACAAAATAGAAAAACATTGTCTTCGTGTGATGCCGTTACACTTTGCCATGTTCTGCTATGTGTGGTAGTCAGATAACAAAATAGAAAAAAAACATTGTCTTCATCTGATGCTGTTACACTTTGCCATGTTCTACTATGTGTGGTAGTCAGATAACAAAATAGAAAAACATTGTCTTCATCTGATGCTGTTACACTTTGCCATGTTCTACTATGTGTGATAGTCAGATAACAAAATAGAAAAACATTAGTCAGATAACAAAATAGAAAAACATTGTCTTCATGTGATGCTGTTACACTGTGCCGTGTTCTGCTATGTGTGGTAGTCGGATAACAAAATAGAAAAACATTTTCTTCATCTGATGCTGTTACACTTTGCCATGTTCTGCTATGTGTAGTAGTTAGATAACAAAATAGAAAAACGTCTGCATCTGATGCTGTTACACTTTGCCGTGTTCTGCTATGTATAGTAGTCGGATAACAAAATAGAAAAACATTGTCTTCATCTTTGTACTTGAAAGAACATTGTTGCAGTATTTTTTTTGTTTAAATTAAAAAAACTTTTTAAGAAATGTTGCTCAATATGTCATTATTTGTTTCAGCCATGCAGCATCCATTGTCCGCAACAACCGTTTCAGGCGTGATGCACGTACGTTGGAAGAAGAAGAAGAAATGTGGTTTGACCAAGATGATGAAATTGAAGATGGTGATACACCAACACCAATGTCAGAAATCTTAAAAACTAAGCTTGACGCAGATTTTGACCAAATAAATAAAATATTAGAAAACAAAAAATGTAAGGCTAATTTGATGCTTCATTTATTTACTGTGTCAATATGTTTTAATTTTCTTTATCGTTACAAGATCTTTTTGTAATTATGTAATTTCTCTTCAAATCTTGCTTGTTAACCCCTTGAACTGGATGTTTAAAGTTAATTATAGAAACAGTGTATTGCTTATATGTAGTTAAAATTTTATCAGAGATAACAGATAATTTTAGTTTTATACATCTTTGTTGTTATCAGAGGATGAAATTAAGAAATAATTCCTTCAGCTTGGGGGATTAATAGCGTTAAGAAACCCATTATATTCAAGGATGAGTCACGTTTTCTAACCCTTATTACAGATAATTTATTAAAAACATAATGCATATAATATAAATATATTGGGTACTTCATTAAATTTGTATTTATTTGTAAAAAACATTTTGTTAAGTCTTATGCTAACTGAATAATAAACTCTTGCTGTTTTTTCTGTTGTAGCTGTTGCAAAGGAACAGGCTGATCTCAGAGAATCACCTCCCCGCCTTCTCAAAAGTTCCACAATCAATATTAACTTACGAGGTGGCAGCCCGGTTCATTCTCCTGGCAGTCCCAACTCGCCAGCAAGTCCAGGTTCTCCTGGCTCACCAGACAGTCCTGGCTCTCCAGGCAATCCGACCAACCTGAAGGGACCAGCACCTACACCACATAGTTCACCTGTTAGCTCTCCACAGATGAAACAAAATGCAGTGTCAATAAAGGTACACTTTATGTAGTTATATATTGTAATAGTTTTCTGTCAGTTTTAATCTTGAGAAGACCAATATTTATTTTTTTAAACATTTTCAGTTATTTACCATGAAAATGATATTTAAAATATATTGTATTTGCTTTCAGGAACATAACTAAAACTTCAATATAGAGAACTGTGAATGCTTCTATAAAGTCATAATTATTTACCATTTTGGCTGCAGTGAAATTTTTTAATTTGCAGTTACTTCTTTATTCTATTGTTAAAAATGACTTCCTGCTTCTTACTTTAGTTTGGATTTTGAGTTTTAATAAGACTAAAAACATTTTAGTCACTTGCAAAACTGGTACTTTGCCGATTTGTAGACATATAAGCCCTTACTCCTCAGTTGTTAGAGATTTTGTCATTCTTGAGTAATGTCACAGACAAGAAATAATCTCATTCAGTGTTAGTGGAATTACAGTTGCATCTGAATTACTGAGATTTTATTTTATTTTTTCTTTAAATAGTTAACAATATTTACAAACATCTGAGTGCTTTCTTTTGGACATTAAGCAAATGTGTGTCAGAAGATACCTTGCATACAACCCTTTAACTTCCATATCTTGAAATATGTACATGTATAATTTTATGTTATATATAACTAATTATATTTACAGCCACTTGTTGGACTTGTTGATTATCCTGATGAAGACTCTGATGATGAAGAAGAAGAAGAAGAATCTTTAGCTCCATCAGCAAAACGACCACGAATAGGAACGTAGCATCAAGTGAAAGCACTAAGACTTTATTCCTATCATGAGCAGTCGGACAAGCTTTACCAAGCCAAGACACGTATGCCACTTCCTAGCAAGTGTAGGTGGGCAGCTTTAGATTGTCATTTGATTTCTTCAAGTGTCTTCATGTCTGTGATCTGAGCTTACCATCTTGCCTTCAGTGGCAGCAGTGTTCCCCTCAGCACGTATGGTGCAGTGTTTTGGATAACAACTGGGAACAGTGTCTCTTTAAAACGTGGTGCATTGTTCATTTTAATTCATTTCAACTAACCATGGAAACTACAGGCAAGAGATAAAACCATTCCACTTTATTCTAGCGTGACAGCTATTGTCTGCCTGGTTCATACCGACCAATTTACATCAGTGTCAAATAAAGACCATCAGATAATAATGAATGAGAGGTGTTTGCATGGGAGGATCATGAGCTTTGTGTGACTGATAGCCAAAGAAGATATATTTTAGAAAGACACATTGTGTTCTTTTGTACAGTGTTCTGTGGAAGATTGGAGAAAGGTCTTGTCACAGAACAGTCTCGCAAATGAAGGTTGTTTTTAAGTGTTGAACGAGTGCATTGTTAGCATAGCAAATCAAGCCATATTTGTTACATGATTTGTGTGACAACTATTTATATCCATTCTGTTCATCTATATATACATATATATATATAAGCATCCTTCTTTTGAAGGCTCTATATACTTTCACTCGTAATGGCACTTTTAGTTAGGAACTCTCAACCAGAGGTAAAGTACTTATTTTTTGACAAAGACAAATAGGCAGCTTGTTTGAGTGGTGATCATAAGATTGAAGAGATTGTCTCAGAAATGGAAAGCAATGAAGTCCTGTGTATATTTTTGTGGTAATGAAATAAATATATATGTGTAAAAATATTAATGGAGAGCTTCAGAAAATATTTCAAAATTAGCATCTGTCAGGGTTTAGAAATTAGAATAGTTATTGAACATTAATTTTATCTATTAGCAGTTTACACACAGAAAGATTTACTATTTTAAGTATTAATAAATATAGTTGACAGCAATTTTACATGCTTTCAAAACCTACCAGAGCACATTTCAATCAAATATATAGTTATTATTTAGTTAATAGAGCATCCCCTGTCCATTGTGATCCTAGCATACATATAGTGCTTTTCATTCATGCATTGATCGATGCATTTATCACTGTTATTTCTAGCCTACACAATTCTATTTATTTCAGTTCTGGTTTGCATGTTTGCTTGTAGGTGTGCACACAAGTTGCAAGCTTAAATTTTATTTTGTATTCTAGGCCTAATCAGAGTTGTGTAATGTAAGACATAGGTATTTCTTTATAACAACCTTAGTATCCATCACCTTGTATAGTCAGGTTTCTCAAAATATATTGTCAGCCAAGCAGGAGTCATAATTGAACCTGACATAGTATATTTTTAAAATGTTTATTTTTATTTTTTAAATAAGGGTTTTAAAAATAATATCTGTTTGCATTAAGCAATCTCAAGTGCAGCAAACCAGATTAATAAGGAATAAACATTTAACTCAATAGGATTCCAGTAAAAAAAATACCTTTGTATTTTTTTAATTGTTGTTTTGTTTTAACGACACCACTAGAGCACATATAATTATTAATCATCGGCTATGGGATGTCAAACAATTGGTAATTTTGACACATAGTCAAGTGTGAGCCACACTCCAGTGGGTTTTGAAATTCATTTATAATGCATTACAATATGTTGACATTGAAGACGTACTGCCCATTGAAGATGTCCTACCCATTGAAATACAAAACTTGTTCTGTTTTAAGAACTGGGTGGTTTACCTTCACCTGGGTTTCCTCTTCTCTGAATATATTTAGTCACATGACCAACATGCTGAAAATATGAACATGGAACTGATAGTTCATGAAAAGTACAATTCTTTTACTCAGTTTAACTTTATTGTAACAGTCTGTTAATAGTTTGAGGCTTGTCTTGGTCATCTTCACTATTTACATGCTGCTTAAATGCAACCTCAGTCTTTTCTCTCTCTCTCTTTCAAACATGCTGCTTTCGCTGGTTATTATTCTGGATTTAAATCTTGGATCATTACCCACTTTATTTCATTCTAATTGTCAAATTTCACTACTATTTCCTGGTATGTCTTCATACTCCAAACTCCATATGTCTGACACCTAATAGCCACTGAATAAACAATGTGCTAAAGAGTCACTAGAAAACCCCAATCCTTTCCTTTATCTTCATGTTCCATGATACTGGCTGTGCCGCTCTATTAATATTGACAGCCCAGTCAGTAAGACAAATACACGAATTACAAAAATAGAATGTTAAAAAAGTGAGATTTGACATGTTCTTCAGATCATTAAGAAATGCAATGACTAAATTAATTAAAATTTTGCCTGTTCAAAGAAGATCAGCTAATGTTAAAACTGACATCATTGTTATTTAATGTTTTGTTTTAACATTTTTTAATTTTTATTTTTGGTATGCAATACTAGATATTTGGTAATCTGTTTCTGTAATCAGCTTTATCATTTCATGTAAGCCTTGATTCTTCTCAAAACAAATTATATCATGTTTTATTGTCTTCAGTGACTGTTTTGTTAAGTTTACTGTTTAGCTCATGTTCATATTAAATTGTTTTATTGTGTTTTGAGAAATTTGTAACTGCTGGATTAACATAAGGTATTCATAATACTGTGGATTGTTGTGAGTTTTACATTAATTAAAATTTCTGTTTATTTACCATTGATCAGGTAAGTTAGCGAATATGTTTTTTGTAATGATATAGTAGTTTTCTTTTAGATGTGTGTGATTGAAGGTAATGGGCTGTTAATGAGAGAAAATATAGTAGATGATAAACGTAGTTTAAGAACATAGCGTACCTACCTTTATTGGCTGTGGTGATGTCTCAGTTTCAAAGGTTTTTATGTCCAAAACATTTCATAGAAATGTAGTGTATAGTAGCAATAACAGTGAATTTCCATTGCACTAGAATTTTCAGAACATCGACCGATGAAATCATTTATCTTCAGAATCTGCTAGCTCATCTAGTACATGCACTGTAGCTACAGTAATTGGCTCTGGTAAAAAGAACCCACTATCCATAGGTTTTAAGAAAAGGGAGGTTCAACTGGCGAATGTTTTTGGTTTACCATTTTTAAGGCATTACTATTAAAATTGTGTGGGGAACCTAAATACAGAAATAAGAATGCGTGTAACATCTGTTTCTGCTCATTTCCTCTTCTTTTTTTTAACACAAAGTGAAAAATCGTTTCAAAGAAAAACAATGGAGGATTTGCCCCCCTCCCCCTATGTGTCTGCTACTGCATAACATTTACATTTAGATGACACCTCTTAGTTATTGTAAATAAAATGGTTTGAAGTCTGAACTGACAGATAAATAATGAGATAATTATGCAACATTGTATCAAACTCATATCATTTTCTCACATTACAGATGATTGGCTTTTTCAAATTTCCAAAATTAGTTTGATTAAAGAACTGTTAACAAGTGGTTGCAAACTTTTATAAGAAATTGATTTAATTCGAGACTGTCCATGGTAAAACTAATTGAAGCGTGACATTTTTCTTTTCAAACATATTAATTGTGAATTGTTACATGATTTATTATATTATGTTTAAGTAGATTTGTTTGGTTCAGATCTTTTTTTTTGCTAATATAATAGGGTGTGAATTTAATGTGAAAACTGGCTGCCCCAATTATGTTCATGGGTCAGTTAATATTAGTTCAAAACTTCACATGGCGGGTTAAATTTGCAGCTGGATTATATTTAATAATAGTCGGCTTGGTTAGTAAATGCTAATTTAGTTTTTTTTGCTTTTTTAAATGTTTTCAAATCATCATTTGGCTTCCACAATCCACTGGTGTTCACCTTCTCCACTGGTATTTCTGTGAAGCTCAGGGACTTTTAAAACACTGTACAAATAAGCAAATTAAGTAAATACCCTGGTGTTCAATTCACTATTGGTCGTATTTGCATCTGAGATACTTATTTGCATTTATGAGATTTAAAGCAATATTCAGGTGTTTAGAGTTATTTCATTTGTCTTACTTTGTTACTCAGGTATGTACTTTATGGGATTTTACAGCTAAGCAATGTCCTGGTTTTTTTTAGTTTTTTAAATTCTGAAATATTTTTACAAAATGGTGTATTTTAATGAATCACATATCCTTAAAGTTTGCTAAGTTTTCTTCTATGTGTAAGATAACAGCTTCCTATTCAAACCATTTTATTGTCTGTTTAGTTATGAGAAATGTATTATTTGTTTTTGCAATTATTATTTTTTTAATGTATTTTTTTTGTTATTAAATAATGGTTACATTTATTATGGTTTAATGTAAATAAAAATCAAAAGAAATTTATAATCAGTGATGGATTTGTAGCATCATAAGGTTTGTAAGGTATTGGTTGTCTAGTTAATAATTATGTAAAACAAAATTAATGTACTGTATGGTGTACTACTAGCACTACAATTTACAACTGATTAACACACACCTACCCCCACCATATGATTATGTTCACAGGTGATTGAAATTTATAATATAACAGTGTGTCAGTTTTTGTCTAGGCTATATTTAAAATAAAACTGGGGCAATTAGAAAATATGGAACATTTCATATCTTTTAGTGAAAACTAAAACGTTTTCACAAAACTCAATAAGTCCATCTGATGTCAAACAGAAAAATATAAAGATACATGAAGCTACTTTTTAGAAATAATGTATACAGGTATAATTAAAAAAAACCCAAGAGCAACTGGAAGCATGCAATCCGAAACCCCACCTTCCAAAGAAACTGCAAATTTTAATGTTCCCATTAAAAAATATGTTTAAAATTAGGACTAAGAATTATTGTCAAAACACTGTTTTTCTAAATTTAACTGGACTTGGCGAGTTTTGTGAAAATACTCAACTGTAGATATATTTGTCAGTTCTGTATTTTAATATAGAGTAGATTTCCAGAAAATAATATATCTGTGGCAACATAAACCTAAACATTCCAGTAGGATTTATTAATATACTTGCTAACAAATGTTTCAATCCACGTCATACAGTGGCAGGGGATTTTTAATCTTACGTGAACAAGTATTGATTTTACTTTTAGCTCTTGAAATATTTCTTTACAAACTACCAATGTTGATGCATGTTCATCAAATATAATATGCGGTGTGACCATTTTCATTATTTATAAAGTAATGCATTACAGTTGTGTCAATTAATTTGCAGAATGGACTAGGTTTTATTTCTGTTTGATTAATTGTAGTCTATTATTTATTATGGTCAGATGGATAACTGGCGACTGAGCTCTCCTTTAATGTTTGCAAGAAATCTTGACATAAGCAAATTCTTAAGTTCCATACGAAAATTGTGGCGTAGCAGTTTTAGCAGAAATAAAAATTTTATTATGTAACCTATTAATGTTTAATAAATAATTGCCATACCAAAGGTGTGGTTTTAGTATCCTGTGTTGCGTTTTTTTTTTATCCAGCACATTGTGATTTGCTGAAGATGTTAAAATAGATACCGTCCGTCCATATTGTCTTGATAACTATTAGTTTGTAACATTGCTATTAAAATATTTGGAACAAATACGTGATTCCCATCACATAAATAAACATGTATGGATCTAACCTGTAATATTAAATTTGGTCGCGCTGTCTGGTACGTATTCGGATAATATCTCGGCATTGGGTGTTCTGAATCCGCCATTAAGGTAACCGATTAATTTATACACTGTCGAGAAAAGGGGGGAGGGTGAGGACACCATACAATTAGTAGTTTATAAATACGTATATGTACATAAGTTTTAAGGGAAGTATTCGCGCGTTGTTTAAGAGTATCCAGTTATAAGAAATGTATAAGGGAAGGATTCGTGCATTGTTTACGGGTATCCAGTTATAAGAAATGTATAAGGGGAGGATTCGTGCATTGTTTACGGGTATCCAGTTATAAGAAATGTATTATTGGCGAAAGGTCCAGAACCCTAAATGTGACGTACCAAATTTGATTCTCAGGTCAGAGTGAGGTGCATCATCAAATCTACATAAACTTAAAGAAACGGCTATGTTTGGTAGATATACGAGGCAGTGGGTATTTGTGTAAAATACTTTTTGGACGGGGGGACGCCTATTTAATTACCCCCCCACTTTTTGCTTAGAAAAACTGAAAATTTCAGTGAAATTAAAATTAAAATGCCTAAATAATAATTTTTACCA
>JAULBS010080578.1:0-19231 GCA_032355785.1 Symmetromphalus regularis | reverse complement strand
TCGTGTCTCCTACTAACACTAACCTCTGTCCTGGACAGACAGCACAGAAACCTGAGTTGTGTGCCCAGGACAGCGTGCTTGAATCTTAATTGGATATAAGCATGAAAATAAATACAACCACAGTGACAAGACAGACAGACTGCAAGAATTGATCTTAAATTGCCATTTCGAATAAAAGAATATTTTTTTATTTATCAGCTCATTAAACAATACACCAGCTATAAAAAAAATTATATAAATAAATAAAAAGGCTTGACTTATATCAAGTGAAAAATCTCTACATAACAATTCTTTGACATTTTTTATTTTTCAGAAAATTCCTGGAGAACAAAGCAAATAAGCGAGCTGTAGGGAATATTCTTGACAATTTGGGGTTGGTACATTACTTTTTTTTTTTTTTAATAGTTGAATTTATTTGTTGTAATGAGTAAATGTTTTAAAAGTATTTAATTCGAATATGAATTATATTGATGAATTCTGTTAATTTTTCTTGTTGAATTAAATGTATTGAATTATTATGTACAAAATAGATTTCTGCATTCAATACTGTTATTCAAAAGCTTTGTAATATTAATTTAAAATAAAACAAATTATTAACATATAACTGTCTTTTTTTCAGAATCACTGCTATGCATGATAACATTGCAAGTGTGCTAGGTTTGTATTTTATTTGTTTAAGAATATTTAGAGCCTGTTTTCAACTTAACATTCGTAGAATTGCTTTAAATTAGTATTTAATCCAACATAAAGGAAAGGTTTGTTTGTTTAACGACACCCCAGTACAATATTGTTTATTATCAGTGATGTCAGACATATGATATTCTGTAACTCTTGGTCTTTTAGAGGAAACCTGCTTCTGCCACAAAGGCTATACTTTCTAAATAGCAGCAAGAGATCTTTTAGTTGTACTTTCCCACAGAAAGGATAGCACAGTTTGATAAACCTGTTGTGAACTTACTTACTTAATCCTTTGTGGTAAGATAAGCCTTTGATAAACCAGTTGTGGACCACTGGTTGGAACTGAAAATAGCCCAAACTGCAAATGGGTCCACTGAGAAGGATTGATCCGATGACCGACGGGTTCACAGGCTGACACGATACCATTTGAGCTAGATCCCCCTACCCTTTTGTGCTTAGAAGCTCATAATGCTGTAACCAGAGGTCACCACTGCTGTCTGTTTTTTGCCAGCTTTTCCAGCAGCCCCCAGCTCAGACAGCCCTCTCGGATTTCCTTTTCCACTGTCCTCCTCCATGTTTCTTTGGGTCTTCCACATTTCCTTTTTCCAGGAGATGTCCATCCGAGTGCCACTTTTGGTAGGGCTGTTTGAAGTTGTGAACTACTTGCCAAGATTGTAGTGGAATGTGCTTTGGTATTTGAAATGACATTAAAGTCACTGGTAAAACAATACAGTAGTTGAGTCTGCACATACTTCATATTAAATGTCTTACCTCTCAGATTTTTCATTTCAGATGCCTTCAAGAAAGCTCGAATGAGAATGCTTGGAGCACGAGAAGCTGCTTCTAAAGCACTATTGAAGGACGGTGAGGAACCAGCATCCTGATACAAAACAGATGTGTAATCAGTGACAAATACAAACTGTGATAAACAAGATTAAATTTATAGAACATTTAGAATGATTTGACAGCTTGATGAGTCCTTGAGTAATGGTTTTAGTCTGAAACTCGCATGTATCCTAACAAAGCAGCTAGATGAGTCCTTGAGTAATGGTTTTAGTCTGAAACTCGCAGGTATCCTAACAAAGCAGGTAGATGAGACCTTGAGTAATAGTTTTAGTCTGAAACTCGCAGGTATCCTTACAAAGCAGCTAGATGAGTCCTTCAGTAATGGTTTTAGTCTGAAACTCGCAGGTATCCTAACAAAGCAGCTAGATGAGTCCTTGAGTAATGGTTTTAGTCTGAAACTCGCAGGTATCCTAGCAAAGCAGCTAGATGAGTCCTTGAGTAATGGTTTTAGTCTGAATCACACAGGAATCCTAGATAAGTTCTTAACTTGTGATTTTAATATTTAACTCAGGGGGGGGGGGGGGGGGGTTTAAAAAGATGTTTCGTGAGCACCTGACTTGGGTTTTTATTTTAGGATTTCAGAAATCCTAAAAAATCTAGATTAATTCTGATTTCATGCTTTTATAAGAGGACTCACCGAAATTCTTAAATGGCAGTCCTTGACTCATGATTTCAATCTGCTGACTCCCAATTTTTAAAAAGCAATGCTTTTTAATTAGGGGTTCATTAACTTTCTGTGTGGAACGTTTCATGGTTTGTGCAGAACAAATCATACATTGTGCATATGTCAATTAGACTTTAACCAACAATCTGAAGAAAAATAAATCCTAGTGGACTACAATTAGAACTATGCTTGGATATAATGTTGCTGGCTGTTGGACTGTGTATGTCCAGCATTAGAATAACATCTGAAAAACATTGAGTTACCGTATCTACAGAAATATTTATTCTATATTACTGTTAAGTTGTACAGTTTGTAATTATATCCATAGCGATGTTTTTATAACCTCAGTGGGTCTTCACTGATTGCCTAAACTGCCAGTACATTGATCCAACTTATTTGAGTATCATGTAGTAAATGGCCGTGTCTTACCAGTTTTTGCCTATTAGCATGTACTGCATAACTTTGCACAATATTGCGTTGCAATGGATTTGACTGTAGAAGATACAGAATCTCTTGTTGTATATTTTACAATTATTAAGCACAATTAATTATGTAGACTAATAATTCAAAAAAAATATAACGAGTGTTTCATCCAAACATGCATCTGACATGTAATAATTAAGATAAAACATTATTTTCTCATTTGAAACTACAAATATATCTATTTAAATACTGTATGCACTATTACAAATGTATATGTTAGAAAGCCAGATGTAAATTGATTTTTTTTAGATACGTTGTATGTATGAAAGTTAACATCCACGAAACATACTTTTTTTTATTTCATCACAAATGTATGTAGATTATGTGAAAATTAATATATACCAGTATATAAAACAAACAAAAAACATTTAAAACATAATTATTTGGGAATTTAAAATAAAAATTATAAACAGTAGTGTCTATATATGATGTATAAACATGACAAATCTAATCTAATCATCTCCACCTTTATTATGATACATCTTGTTAATAGGATTTATAGAAATAAATCATAAATTGTTATTTTGTTAAATGTCCCAAAAGCCCAGTAAGGCTATTTCATTGATGGCTTCATTCTTGCTAGTGTAGGAAAATGTTATCCTTGATAGTTTTTTAAAAATTATTATTCCATGGTATATTCAAAATACACACAGGACCATTCCTGAGTGATATGATGCACAAGGTACAGATGAATGAATACATCCAAGGGCAACTTATAGTTATCAAATTTATATACCTTGATTGGAGATTTCCATCAACACATGTATCTGTCAATTAATATTATTTAATTATGTATACATGTATGTTTAAACAATACAGCTTATATTTATACTAATCAAAACAAATAAAGGGTGACGTTATATGTTTACAGATATTTTCAAAAAGTGTCTTAATATATAATTGTTATTAGCATTTCATAAGTTACATTGCCTGATATGGTGTGAAGGACAAATCAATGAAATGGTCCCACAAATGAGGCTAAATTCATCTGTACACTGTGCTGTTTGGGCAATCTTTCTGTGAGTTTATGATATACTCATTCCGTATGTGTATTTTTCTGTTCTGCATGCAAAATCTTACAATACATACAGGCTGCATTTATATATTGTTCACCTAGGAATTTTAAAATAGTACGTCAACATTTGAGCTTTAAAAACAGAAGGACAGTCAAATGAATGTTTCCCAGTGACTACATTTTTACATGTAGGCATAACTTGATGCATTGATGAGAATTTGATATTGCTATTTGATCATAATGCCGATCCCTCCTTCTTCATTACGTTGTCGATATAAGTCTTCAAATGACAATCAAAAGTGCAGCTACATCAGACACCTTTTGAAAAAGTAAATACTAATATAAAGTCACCCTAAAATTCTTGAGAGTATATATATAGATAACTATTATATATAAATACATGTATGTCAATAAACTAATTTTAGCTTGAGGAGACCCATGCATTTAGGGGAGGGGAGTTGTGTAGGGAGAGCATCCAATACCAAAAGGCACCTTATCATTAAAAGATTTTCTTTTATTAAAAATGGACTACTGTTTTGTTTTTTTATATTCATATTGGAAATTTCATCATACCCACTGAGCTTGTTTTATATATAAAGATGTAAAACATATGTTCAGTAAATACAATATAACAAGAGTAATGATAATCCTTGTTTTTTGTTTTTGTTTAATTACATCACTAGAACACATTGATTTATTAATCATCAGCTATTGGATGTCAAATATTTGGTTATTTTGACACATAGTCAAATGTGAGCCAGCTTCCAATATGTTTCAAACCACTGTCTTCAGCTTGAGTGTCTGTTGTCCTACCACAGGACCACAGGGGCTCAAAATGATAATCCTATGCCATCTTTACCTATTCAGATTAACAGCTGGTATTAATGATCACGAATGTAATGCTAATCATCTTGGTAGCTTCACAGATGATACATTAAGTTCAAGCACACTGTCTTGGATGTCAGATTGATTATGTCTCACTAGGAGAAAAGATAATCTGAAGCTGTTGCATAAAGTACTCTCATTTTCAATTAGCTGCACTTTCTCCTCTGAACGGATATCATAAACCACACCTTTAATAATCAGTTGTTGACCTTTGGCAGGGCCGTTGAGAGAGGCGGTAATCCCTGGTGGTGGGTACTACACAGGACCCACCTTGGTGGGTTTCAAGGGGTGAAACTTTGGACTTTTAGCTATTTTAGCAATGTTTAAAGGTTTGATGAGCCGATTTCTCCTGTGGAATCCCGTTGACGAAGGCCTTTAATAATAATATTTTTAGAAAGAAAAAAAACAAATATTCTCTATTTAATTGGATAAAAATAATTACTTTACTTAGTTTAGTTGCCCCTGCTGAACCCTACCCGTTCAGTGGACCTAACCTTTGGAACCAACCCATCCCTACAAGCATAGGTCTGTGACATAAATAACATTGAAAATTTGTCAAACTTTGTGTAAGTGATTATACCTCTACAATGATACAAGACGTTACTTTAGGCATAGACTGATAAAGATATTTTAAAAATTTATGCTTTGGGTGATTTAGAACCCAGTTTATGCACAATTTATAGATTATGTACGGTAATCAGGGACAGTAACTCTTAAAACAAAAAAGTGTGACATGTCAACTTGTAAAAGAAAGAGAAATTCTGATGACAGTCCACACAAAGACATCAAAAGGGTTAAACCAAAATCAGTAGTGACAGCAGGACTACAAGATAACTCAAAGTGGAAAGCTATTCGAGCAGAGAATTTGGTTTGTGACGTGATGTTACTGTACAACAAAACTGAAGCAGATGAGCTTTTAAAGGAATGCGAAACAACACTTTCATATAATTCTGATGAATTGTCTAAAATAAAGATATTTGGCAAATGGCATCAAATTCCAAGAAAACAGGTATTTTACATCCAACACAAAACTCATTACGTAATTTGTTGAAATATAATGTACCGTATATACTCTGTTCCATGTACACAAATTGTAATTTTTATATAGTTTTGGTGCTTAGGCAATATGGAGGCCTGGGCAGAGAGGATGGAGTTAGGTGGGCCAGTTGGCATGGGCCTACAATTATTAGGGGGCCTACTACCCCTATTATTTAGCACTTACTAAAAATACTCTATGAGCAGTTTGAAATAGGGCCTACATTTCCTGTCTGGCCTGGGCTTATATGCGCAAACAAATAGGACAGCATAATATGTAATGATTTGAGTCATGTCCATTCTTGCCAGTGCTAAGTAATTTTGACTTACTCTTCTGGTACATTGCTTCTCCAGACAATTGGCATTACCCCTGCAATACTTGTTTGGTATACCTCAGAAATTTGGCCATTGCAGACTGGATCTTGCAGCAGCTGGAGTCCATGATGGTTGATTGGTTGGTTCCACTTATTTTCATACGTTTATCCAATTACAATCAAGCACGCTGTCCTGGGCACACAACTAAGCTTCATGTGCTGCTTGTCCAGGACAGAGGTTAGTATTAGTAGGAGAGACGAAACCTGCTTCTGCCACACGAATGCAGCTACTCTAATCGATAAGCAGCAAGGGATCTTTTATAAGCACTATCCCAGATGGTAACAGATACAGAGATTAAAACTCCCATGCCTCGACTGAGATTAAATCTCAGTACCTACCAGCCACAAGTCTTGATAGCTTAACCACTGCATTACCAGGGCCAGTTTACAGCAGCAGGAGCCTGGTGTCTTCTGCATGACCTCTCGGCACACTCACCAATCCAGACCTAGCTTTGTACAATTAGTACAGGACAATTCACAAAGACTGTCTGTCTAGAAGAAAAATAAAGTTTGTTTTATTTAACGACGCCTTTAGAGCATATTGATTTTTTACCTTCTCGTCGGCTATTGAACGTCAATCCTATGATCATTCTGACATGTATTTTAGAGGAAACCTGCTGCCACCACATAGGCTACTCTTTCCGATAAGCAGCAAGGGGTCTTTTATATGCACTGTCCCACAGAAAGAAATCTCCAAAATCAAACCCAGATACTGGGCTGTGTTTACACAAACACTTCTTTTCTTTTTCATCTGTTCAGGTTGCCTATGGTGATGCAGGTCTAAGCTATACTTTCTCAGGAAACACTGTGAGAGCTCAACCGTGGATTCCACTGTTGTTGAAAATACGAGACAAGATCACTAACATGACAGGAGATAGCTACAACTTTGTTCTTGTTAACAGGTTAGTCAGGATCATTTCAAACCCTAAATCTAGTCTCACATGACACACAACCCACCCATTCCACCTCATGTAAACACAATGAAAGGATTATAACTTGTTTGTAACATGCTATAGCCTATAGCAATGATACAGGACTTTTTGAAGGGTGGGTCACATTTTAATGTTAAGAAATAAATAGGATCTAGGCACTTAATGTATGCACACTCTTCTAAGGACACTGGAGGTATTTTTTTTAAAAACACTAATTCTGATTAGTTAAAATATATTTTTGTACTTATTTTGATAGTTACATGTATCAGAGGAAATATTGTTCCTTTAATTGCAAGGGATCTTTTATGTGCATTTGACAACAGACAGGACAGCACATACTACAGCCTTTGATTTACACCATGGGGTACTGGTTGGGATGATAAAAACTGGTACTGGTTAGGATGATAAAAACTCAACTGGAGAATGAGTCCACTGATGGGGTTCAAACAAAGCACCTTAGGTGAATACCCTACTAAACTAGGTATCATTAAGAAAAATACAAAATTTCAATGGATTAAAAAAACCTGGAAGGTAACATTTAATTCCAGCATATTTATTTAAGTTATTGGGTGTCAAAACATGTGTATGTGACTTATGGTCTTCAGTGGAAACCTGCTACTGCCACATAGGCTATTCTTTCAAATTCCAAGCCTCATCCCCCATAAAATCGTAGATCCATTCCCAATTTGTGTTTAACACCACTAGGGCACATTGATTTATAAATCATAAGCTATTGGATGTCAAACATTTGGTAATTTTGACCAGGCTCAAACAGGTTTTGAACCACAGTCTTCAGCTTGTAAGTGCTATGTTCTACCACTGGATCACAGATGCTCACCCATTCCAAATTTCTTACAAAAAAAAAGAAGAAAGGATTGTTCACTTGATTCTTTTCTTAAAGTTACAGGTTACATTTGCTGTATGTTTTGTTTTGTTTTCAGATATGAGGATGGTAATGACTACATCGGAGAACACAAAGATGATGAGGTGGATCTTGTTCCTGGACATCCTATAGCATCACTAACCCTTGGCCAAGGTCGAGATTTCGTATTCAAACACCAGCTCTCTCGAGGAAAGAAAACATCACGTCAGATAGATAATGTGACAATTGAACTGCAACATGGCTCCTTGTTATTAATGAAGGACCCGACCAATAAGTACTGGTACCATAGTTTACCTCGCAGAAAAAAACTTACTGGTGTCAGGATCAACATGACTTTCAGAAAAATGGACCCATTAAAATGCAAGAAAATTATCTGATAGTATTACAACATTTAGAGCTATTTTCCATTCCAACCAGTGGTCCATAACTGGTTCATCAAAGGCCATGATATGTGCTGTTCTGTCTGTCGGACAGTGCATATAAAAGACCTCTTGCTACTTATCGGAAAGAGTAGCCTATAAACAAATATGTCAGAATGACCATATGATTGACGTCCAATAGCCAATGATAAGATAAAAATCAATGTGATCTAAAGGTGTTTGTTATATAAAACAAACTTTACAAGATTTCAGCTGATGTTCATGTACTTAGAGAATATTAAATAAGCTACCATTCATTATTAAATTTGTCATGAGTGAAATTTATGTCTCAAATGAAAGAATTTTTCACACACACAGAATATTGCATGCACAAAATAAATCTTTATCATGGAACAAAACACAAGTGAAGGTCAAATGTCATTTTATTTTGCAAGTTTACCACAGAAAATAAAACATTCATTGTACATTTAAAAGTGGTAAAAAATTAATGCATGTGTGTATATTTAGTTACTGAGGTCGAATTGAATGAAAACACAAAATGGGTTCTTTACTGAAAATAGGAGTGTTCAAAATACCATGTGCATGCTTACTTTCCAAAATGTAGGTAGTCATCATCCTCCCAACGTCAGGGGTCACACAAGTCTGTAGGACCCCTGACAAATATAGTTCATAAAAACCCGGTCTGCTCACTTCGCTATCTGTACGGAAAAAAAATTGTGGTATCATGCTTAAAAATATTATCAATTCAGATCACTCGTTTTATAAGCCAAATCAGTACTGTCAGCGTCACGTTCAGGTGGAAAATTTCCCCAACACTTCGTGAAGTTGCTTTTTCACAGTGAAACTCTCATTGACAATAAAGCGCCTGTTCTTCTTTGGTAACAAGAAAGAAGGCAACTCATTATTTTAGCATTTTTGGTATTACCTTTAAAACTGATAACCACTGTATTTCCATTCGGTATATTGATAAGCTGAAGGCCGATGCACTGAAAGCCGAACTGTGATCTTTTCATGATGTGAAGCAACCAAACAAAAACAGTTTTCTCGGCCCAGGTTTTTATTAACTATATTAACATTGTGAGGATGCCAATGGGTAGTCGTTTGAACATATGTTTTTTCCAGTTACAGACTGCTGAATAAGAAAAAGTCATCTTTATGATAGGTCCAGAAAGTGACTGTCATTCATTATCATTATAAATTTTTTCACTTTTTCTGTGAGCTAATTTTTTTATAAATTGATTGATTATAAATAGTAAGAAACTGCACTTAAAATTTCACCATAAATGAATGGCTTTTTTAATACTAAACTTTTAGTTAACAGTGAGTGAGTCATTGAAACTGAATCCATTTATTCATGTTCGGTGGTAAAAATAAAAAATACATATCCATGTACTGTCCCCTGAATTTACCTATTATATTTATATTCGACATTGGAAAATAAAAATAAAAATTATTTTTAAAAACAAAAGTTGTTGTGATCTTTTTTGTTTTCAGTTTTTCTTATGATCTAATATAGTCTAAATGTAATGAGTTCATGTCTGCCAAATGTGGGTGGATCGAGATGTAATAAACATTTTATCAACATCAATTACATGTAATTAGCATAAAAAAGTTTAATGTTTGTTTCAATAATAACAAAACTGAAATACATCTAGGTACAACCACAAGGTGACCATTACAATTTACATATAAAATTGAAATATTTCAATTACACATAATCAAAATAATAGATAGGAATTCAAGAAAATCACAGACATATCAACTTGAAAATAAAATATTGCTTTAAACAAATACAAAGAAACCATCAGATGTCAAATGGAATAATTTTGAGCTAAATGAACAAACCAGATTTTGGTTTTCAATATGAGAAGTTTCATAAACATATTTAATTAACAAATATTTTTTTTAATATTTCTAATTACATTAAGACTGTTTATGCTAGAATGTACAAAGTAATTTTGTTGTATTTAAAACAACGAACTTCCAGAATTACAAAATCGAATGTTTTGACTTCTTGTGAAAAGTTCTCATTCTATATGAAATTGGAAATGATGAAATCTGAGATCTGGATAATTAAAAAGTCAAATTTATTTGTAGAGTATTGTTATTTTAAATAATCATTAAAAAATTAAAATAAAACAACATCAGGAAGTTACCATATGTAGTTTCCATCACAATGATACTATCAATTTATAAATCTATACCTGTACAAATTGTATAGGAATCTGTAGCTGCCAAAAAACGAAAATATAACCTTATTAATACAAGTAAATAACAGATACTATCAGGTGATGCAAATTTAGCAAGTAAAAGTCAGCAAAAAGACAAAACATTGCAATTAACTGATCAAGGATTGAAAACTGCTGAAATTTTTTATTGTGTGTCAAGACAGCAACCTTTAAAACCTACTAGTTTGAATTAAAAGTTATTTACCAAATAAAAAATATGAATAAAACATAAAATAAATAAATTTTGGCAGTAAAAGTTGTTTTTAACAATTTACATCTGTGGTGGAATCAGTTTTACAGATATTTTGATATCAAGATTATGTCAATATATTTTATTTAAATTAGTTTTCGTTGTTTAATAATAAACACAAATACATCTCAATGGCAGATTCAGAAAATCCATTATGAGGGGTCCCCAATATGATGCCAATTCCTCGGATTCTTTAAAGTTAAAAAAATATATTTTAAAATGGCAAAATTTAGGTGGTTAAGGGGGGCTGGAGACACCTTAGATCCACCAGTGTGTCTATCTGACAATGTTTGTCAGCAAACTTGGTTGGGATAGCAGTATTTCAACCCTTGCCAACATAAAACAATTGTGTTAAACATAAATGCCTAACATGACAACAATATGCAATGAAAACCTTCTTCTTCACTAATCAATGCTTGCTAGGTCTAAGGCTATGGCATTTATCGTATTTTTAACGTAATCATCTGCTATCTTAGCTCTCTTTCTTCCAGTTACATCCCAGCCAAGATTAGCAGCTTTTTTCAGGCGCTGTCTCTGCTTTGCTGGTGGGACTGATTCAAAGATAATCATACGGTTTAACTTCTTCCGGCCAACAAGCATTTCATTATGTGGTACTTCATAGATCGTTTCCCACGTCTTTTTTGTTGGCATTTTGTAATTTTTGTTTCTATATAAATCTTCTAAATTTTGCTTGTTTTTCTTTCTGTATCGTGTGACCCTTTTTGGTTTAATGTCTACATCATTTGATAGTCTTTGGGTTGCTTGTGGATCAGTGTCTGCTGTATTGGTTTCCATTAAATCAGTAGCTTCGGAGTTGGATTTCATACTTATTTTCTGCCTGCACATTTCATACGAACGTCTTCGTGAACGCCAATATGAAACATTTTCAATCGTGTGATTCATAGTTTTATCATTTGATAGTCTTTGGGTTGCTTGTGGATCAGTGTCTGCTGTATTGGTTTCCATTAAATTAGTAGCTTCAGAGTTGGATTTCATACTGATTTTCTGTCTGCAAATTTCATACGAACGTCTTCGTGAACGCCTACATGTATTACTGGATGAAACTGTTTCAGTCATATGATTCACAGTTTTATCATACTCTGACACGAGAGAAAAATCGGCAGATCGCAGTCTTCTGCCAACATTTGAAGATTGTGGCAGTTTCAACAATTCTAGATGGTCATAATCGTTGGAGTCGGCAGCAGCAGATTTACTAAATAAATGTTCTTGAGGATGGGTAACAAAATTCATTTCTGTGGTTTTTGAGACTGAGGGTAGAGTTTCTATATCATTACTCGAGTCATATTCATTAGTAACTGTACAAGGACTGTGAAAAGGTTCTTCAATCTGGACATTAACATCTACGTCTGTGGTTTTATCTGCATCGGTGCCCAACTTAACCATTTCTGTGGACTGGAGAGAATCGGAGATTGGCTTCAATACAGGGATAGCATCACTTCCTTCTATATCATTCGAATTACTTGATATGGTACAGTTAATACTGAGGTTACTAGTTTTGTCAAACACTGGTTTTGCATCTGTGGTATTAAAACTTCCACAAACCATTTCATTCATGGGACAGTTATTTTCTTTACCACTGTGAGTGCAATAAGTTAAGGTACTCACCACAGATTCAACAGGAAGAGATGAAGAAAGCTGCTTGGGACTTTCCACTAATGGTGCACAGTTGTTTTGAAATAGGAAAATTGTCTTTCTTCTATTTTTCTTTTCCTTCGACAGTTTTGTAGCTACATTTCTGATGAAATGCACTGCACCAGAGGCCAACCTTTTAGCATTAAGTCGACTTGGAGTTTTTGCAGCTTTAGGGGTGTAAAAGATCTCATTGTCAGAATCACGCTCATCACTGCCAACTGAATTAAGTTTGTTTCTATCCTTTAAAATTCTTCTGCCTCTAACTTCCATGTTTACAAAACTGGAACAGCTTTGTTCAGTGTTTTCTGTTACACCAGACAATGGTGCCTCTACATAATAATGTGTTTGATCAACATCCTTTTGACATTGATACTTAATATTTGAAGATATTTTGGCCCTATTTTCACCCGAGTATCCTAACTGTTCTGGTAAGTTTCTCTCTATGTTCTGACCCTCAAACACATGTTGAGGGGTGTGCACCACAACATCTTGATGTTGAAATACATATCCTGACTGTTCTAGTAAGTTTCTCACTATGTTCTGACCCTTAAACACATGTTGAGGGGTGTGTGCCACAACATCTTGATGTTGAAATACATATCCAGACAGATCATGAGGAATTCTGAAATCTTCAATACTTGTATCTACTTTGTCTGTTATATTTTGTCCATCTTGATATGGCACTGACTGTTCAATCATTAAACCTGTATAGTAAATCTCTTTATTTGTGGGTTCTTTGAAAGAAGAATTGATAGCATTGGAGTCGAACACAAACTGACTTGAATCTGACCCAGGAATACCATTAGATGATTCATACGAAGGAGTCTTAATATTACAACAGGTGTTTGTCATCATTGATTGATGGAAAAACAAAGGACTAGAAAAACATTTGCTTGTTTGACTCAAAATTCTCATTTCCTCAAGTTGAGAAATTTCTTTTGGACTAGGATGCATGGTGGTTGGTTGAACAATATTATCATTAGGAGAAATACCAAAAGAGTCGTCAAAGAAGGCAATATCTAAACTGTTGTTACTGTGTTGAACCACATCTGTACAAGGCTCCCTCATGGTAACCGATGCTTCCAAGGACTCCATGTCGGTAAACAAGTTACAAGGAGTCATAACCTTCGGTGACAAGTTGGCACTGGGAGATCGGGGCAATTCCACTGGAGACCAATCAGGTCCACTTATAGACACCTTGTTTTCGAAATTATTAGAGAGATTTTCTGTTTCATCTTTAATAGTGAAACCATGTTCTGTTCTTGATGCATGTCTTGTCTTGTGTTTGGTGAATGGAATACAGAGTTCACCGTCAACCCACGTACTTCCGTAATCTTCCTCATGGTTCTCTTTAGTGAATGTGTTCAAGATGTTTTCACTTTCTAAGGCTATGGGATCATCGCTTCCAATACCAAGAATAACAGATTGACGCCTCAGGTTCCTGATGGATCTCCGCCTCTTCCTTCTACTTGTATCATCCATCTCCGCTAACTTTATCTAAAAACAAGCAGAATCATTACATACATCAAAAAAAATAAAATTAAAAAGGAGAGAAAACATAAAAGGTATTAATCCACATGTACCATTAGGGATGGGTATCACTAGAATTTTTCTGTCTGTGGGACGGTGCTTATAAAAGATCCCTTGCTGCTTATTGGAAGGAGTAGCCTATATGGTGACAGCGAGTTTCCTCTAAAGACATATGTCAGAATGATCATATGTATGACGTCCAAAAGCCGATGATCAGATAAAAATCAGTGTGCTCTAGAGGCGTTGTTAAACAAAACTAACTTTACAAGAATTTTCTTATCATGATATGTTGTGATGTGGGAACTCAATAAAGTGAAAGGTATTATAATATATTAAATTCCACAGCACATGAAGGCTTTCAACAATACAGGCCATAGGATTTCAAATTTTATGGGAAACAATTTTTCGGTTCTGTGCTTTTGGATCATGAGAACCCATCGGAAACTGTTTTTCAGTAATTACGAATAACACAACAGTGATACAAAAATCATTGGAAATGAAATTTTGGTTCTGTAATTTTAACAACACATTACCGACACGCTACCAGTAATGATCTTTATCATGAATCCTATGGCCTGCAATATATATATTTTTTTGTTTTGTTTTTTGTTTCCCCCAAGTACATTCATTCCTTATGGAAATCATCAGGCTACATAATTAATGACAATAAATTTTAATGTCACATCATTCAAACAGATTTTAAAGTTATAACATGGCTGCAAACATGGACACTGTAACTGCCACTGAGTAAAGTTGGATATTATAATTAAAACTGCTGGAATTTTTGTCGGTGTGTCAAGGCAGCAACCTTTAAAATCTACTAGTTTGAATTAAAAGTTGCTTTTAACAATTTACATATGTGGTAGAATCAATTTTACAGATATTTTGATATCAAGATTATGTCAATATATTTTATTTAAATTAGTTTTTATTGTTTAATAATAAACACAAATATATCTCAGTGGCGGATCCAGAAAATTGCTGGGTTTTTTGGTGAAATACCTGGAACTCAGTATTAATATTAATGTTTTTATTCATTACTAGTAAATAACTATGACTATGTCACATATTTTGTTAAGTTATTGCACAGTACTGGCAAGACTGAACAGGAGTACCTACAACGTAAACCCGTGAGCTAATTAATTTCCAAAGAATTTTAAATGTAAACATTTGATTTGTCCATAGAAATACTTCATTCAGCTACTTACATAATCACTGCATCTCTCTTATTATCAATATTTTAAAAATAATAATGAATTCTGTGAGCACAGACAAATAAATTGAAAAAAAATAAAGTTTTTTTCCGTTGAAGGTGTGAAGTATATATTTAGTGTCACGTGACAGCCATTATTTTAAAACTTTTGAATATTTTTGTAGCTGCAAAAACATTTTGTACCTATTTATTTCGCCCCACGAGGATATGGAATTTCCTGTACCATGGTTCAGTTAAAATGTCTTGCATGATATCAAAACGAGATCTAGCATAACAAATGCATGTTAGTTTCATTTGTAATCAATATTTAGACCACAAAGCCCCTTAAATACCGTGGGACTATGCTTTTGACGTTTTGGCTGTTATCATTAGCGAGCTAGGGGTAGCAAGCAATGCTTGGCGATTGTTAGCCTCAAACATATCCTCACTGACAGGCCTGCTCAATTGCACAGTACTGTGCTAAAAGTACTTGAGCTTATAAATTATAATATACACAGTTGGATTGTCAATTGACCGACCACTGCTTATCTGTCATACTTGTTATTCAGAAGCATACGAAAGTATTTAAAAAATAGTATTTAAACACGATTTTTATCAGAACAATTAATTAAAATCCATGTACACTAGTTTTACTTATGTTTTTAGTTACTTCTGAGTCTTAAAGAAATATCTGTGGTGTAATATTAATTGTATTTCCCCGCAAACAGTATGAAATAATGTGAAATGCAAAGTCTGTCAATTTCACCAAGGGACGTAACTTGTTCGAACTTTCTGTTCACTCGAGGATACAGTTACTAATATTATCATAATCATTATGTGTTTCTTAAATAAATGAAATAAAATTAGTATACACATACAAGTCTTTCAAATGCATTTTTTTCTTACTTAAAATGAAAGAACATAATTATAATATTCAAAAGAAATATTTTTCCAATTAAAAAATTAGGCTATGTCAGTTACTGAGTTAGGACCTGGTGCTTTTGTGTTGGGTGTAAATTTAATAAGAATCATTTTAAAGTCGTAACCATTTAAATTAGTATTAGTACCTCTGTTCAGACAATATGTTCTTCAACGTGATGCACGTCTTGTGTTTTTTCTGTTAGTATTCCTGTAGCTCAAGATAAGTAGAACATTTTGGTACCAAATTTGTATGTTTATCTGCATTATTAAACTCATGGTGGAGTGAGTTTATGTTTTCACACAAACGGAAATTGTGTCCTTTTTTTAACATTATTTTCCTGTTATAAGTACATGCATTTGTACTCATTTTATGACAAATAGTGAACAAATTTGTATTGATTCGCATTTCATATACCTTAAACATGGATAAAATTTTTTTATAAATAAATATGTTGCCTTTTAAAAAATGGCTGGATGTTGCTATTATGATTATCACTATCAGACTAATCAGTAAAGGAAACTCATTAAATCATAATTATTTTAATGGTAAAAATAATCAAAGCGACAGTTCATTCTGTGCTTTCTAGATTAATATATTAACTTTTTTTTTCTGATAATTTGTTGTCCATATGATTTGAAAACTCTTTTTTTCTTTTTCTTTTTGAGGATTTACACTCGTAACACTGACCGAGTCTGACAATCACTTTAATTTTTAAATCTGACAATGGACCGAGCCTGAATGTTGGTAAAAAATGCATGTTTAATTTACGAAAGCAGTATTAGAAAATATATAGTTTCTAATCAAATTTAGAATAAAGAAAACATGCAGTAGTGTTGTTATACCTCTGTTTTGTGTTCGACATTTTTATATATTTTAAAATTTACAACAAAAAGTTCCTTACAAAAAATTAACCAATGAAATGTTGGAATACATAGCATTTACTTTTGTTATATTTAATTTCCGCCATCAGTAGAGAAGCACTACACAATAAAATCGCATGGTTTGGCTTTCTAGACTGTACTTCCTACACAGCAAGAAGAGAAAAATTACTATACGACAGGGGCGTAGCTATACCTAACTTGAAGTGGAAGCACAAAATAAAGGCGAGGGGTCTGGGGGCTCCGCGAATATAGCATATTTCAATGACACTCAGGATCATCTTTAATTAATAACACCCCCTCTCTCTCTCTGCCTGTCTCTCTCTGCCTGTCTCTCTCTGCCTGTCTCTCTCTGTCTCTCTCTCTCTTTCTCGTTTTTTTTTTTTTTGCGAAAACGACGTGGATGCACATGCTGCCGTGCCTCCGGGTAGCTACGCGCCTGACTTACTAAAACTGGGTTAAACAACTTCATTAAAGATATGTTAGAAATAGAAATATATATATATATATTATAAAAACTGCTTACAAACAGAATTTATTACATATATTTTTGAACAAAGAAGCCAGTTTGGAAGTATTTATCTACAAACTTTTCTATCTTTACTCATCTCTTTCTGTCATCTTATAATTTAATTTTTGTTCTTGTTTGTTGCCGTGTTTTACTTCTTTTTAAAAATATTTTAATTACATATTTGTAGATTGGAATAATGTAATAGCCTAACTGTTTTACTATTCTATATGTAAGGTGGTGAATTCAGGGCCCCAACCCTTACACTTCCATAACACATGTCTGTGACAATAAACAATTTAAAAAAAAATAATCACAAGAAAAAAGAAATTGTTATGACTTTGTTTGACATGCAGAAACTCATAGACTGATTTCACTATTAAACATGAGCAGCGTGCTTGTGTTGAGTTGGCTTAGATCCGACTTGTGTAAAAGTATTTAAGTACACTTCAAAATATTCGAATTCTCAGAGATCCCCTACTCAACTTTTCATTAAAAAAAGAATTCTGTCGTGTTAAAAAACGGATGCATACCACTTTAGTGAAGTCAAAAGCAATTTACTATACATATTTTCAGTAGCGGATCCAAGGCGGTCCAGGAGGCCGGATCCAGGGGGTCCAGGAGGCCGGAACCCCCTTTTAACTTCTTTTTATTTTTTAAAATATATATATTTTTTTAATTACCTTTTTCCGAGTGGAAGGACGTAAAAATTAACCTCCCCCCCCCCCAGTCCTATTAACTCATCACATTTTGACACCCCTTTCAGAATTCCTCTTTTGGACACCCACTTTTAGAAATCCTGCACCCTCGCCTGCAGTTTTAGCATATTAAAAGTAATACAATTATTACATAAGACAATAAAATAACTATGGTACAATTATCTAAAATCTGTAGATGTTCTCCTGAAACTTGGGTCGCTGTCTTTAGTATGCAGGGAACAACAATGGAACGTACCTAAAGCAGTGGCGGATATAGGGGGGCACAGCCCCCACCCTCATAATTTTGCTATTTATATAACATTATTTTTTTTTTTAACGTTAAAGAATCCGCCATATTATTGTGGCACCCGTAAATGGATTCTTAGGATGCTTGGCGCGGATGCAGGATTTCTGAAAAGGGTGAGGGTTAAAATTTGATGTTTGAATAGGACTGGGGAAACATGGTTAATTTACACGTCCTTCCACTCTAAAAATATATATGAATTTTTTTTTCTATAAAAGATTCGGGGATCCGGATCCCCTGGCCCCCCGCTTTGGATCCGTTACTGCAATCTGCCACTTTAAAGTAATTAAAACTGCACACATTTCTGATCACCATTCATAATAAATCGCTATATTTCGTTTCTCTTTCAAACACATTTGAGCATGTATTTTTTTGTTATACATTATTCGCCAAACAACTTTGATCTGTAAGTTATTATCGAGAAACAATATGCTTGTCGAATACCATATTCTTCTAAGGGATCGATACTCGTGCTAACGCTTTTTATCCTTTGAGGAAAGTCTCGGCGGCTTTCCTCCTCACTGAGCAATGTCTAATGACCCTACTTGTGACGGAAGTCTCGTTCTTTTTAGATGGTCAGGCCATAAATCAAGATTGAAATATTCGCGTCCGTCCGGCATCAATAACACCAGCAGAATATTAGTTAATGTGGGAGACGCTACTCAGCTGAAATTAATAGATGTTTTATGACATACCAAGGTATCATAAATCCAAGGAGAAGAAAACAGTAGTAGCGTATAATTAAGACATCGTTTCTTCCGGTTTTTTAAAAAGGGGATGCACTAATTTTGAAAGGAGTCGAATGTTACAAATTTAAAATTAGAATTGAAGCTAAATTAAGAAATAAAAAAAACGACCCCACCCCCACCCCCCCAACCAAAAACAAAAAAAAC
>JAULBS010080567.1:0-19233 GCA_032355785.1 Symmetromphalus regularis | reverse complement strand
TGCAACTAATTGTTAAAGCACTGAAACTGTGTTTTTGTTTCCGAGTAACACACGTTTTAAAAAGTTTGATTTGCAACTAATTGTTAAAGCACTGAAACTGTGTTTTTGTTTCCGAGTAACACACGTTTTAAAAAGTTTGATTTGCAACAGTACTGCAGATTGTATCATCTGCTGTGGTAACCTTGTCTTTTCACTTCAGGCTTACAGTTTAGGATGTTTTTTTAGCATGTGGTATTGGCAGCATTTCAAAAGCCTGTGGCATGTACTTGTGCTGTAATAATGCAGTTAGACGTTTGTGCGTTTCCTGACAATAATACGCTCGTCTCTAAGTAATCACACATTGCTGCTGTTTGTTTCAATTTTTTTCTCAATGTTTTGTCAAATATATTTTTTATTGTCCTGCCAAGTAGTCTGAGGTAATTATTTATTTCCTGCATCCATCTAGTCATCCGGATGAGATTAAATTTAACATTTCATTTGGTTTAATACAGGGTTGTTTTTATGGGGTTGTGGAGAATTTTGAATTTTATGGAATATTTTTTTAATGCTTCATATCAGGCCCTTAAAAATAAACAGAAAACTGAACTCTTATTGTAAATACTGAAAAGTTATTGAAAATCATTTTCTCGGTGATTGGTAGTTTTTGTTAACTGGCCATTCAAATATTATGTAATGCTTGGAGGGCGATGGAGGAGTAGGCCCAAGTGTTATGTGGTGACTTTAAGGGGTTGGGGGTGTAAGAGCGTTATGTAACACATTTTCTCTAAAACGTGCCGTATATAATTTAGGTTTTTAGAGGTAAATTAAACCTAAAACAATTACAAATCAAACTGAAATGCTTACAGCAGACATTTATATATTTTATTTATATGCTTTCCCAAGGAGATTCTCGAGATGAAAGGTGTGCCATTGACAACTGATGTATTGGATGGAACTGCTAATTGCCACATTGCTTTGTCTGGGTGTTGGGGAGGGGGAGATAACTCCTAGCATTACATAATATTTTGGGGGTGTATGGTCTAGCATTACAAGTATTATAACAGGGTGGATGGGTGTCTAATTTTGACAAAAATAGCTTTACATAAGATTTAAATGGCTCCTAACTAACCGTTTAAGAATTCTAAAAGTGTATGTTTTTCTATCTTAAAACATTCTGTACAAAGTGGCCATCTTGATTGAATTAAAAAGTAGTGGAAAATGGTGGTTCATAGATTAGGAAAGTTAGGAAAGTTCAGCTAAGAGTGTAGGTAACCTGTAATAATGAGAGCAAGGTGCCCATTGATGGTTTTTCATAATTGATAATATTCATGTTGGTTTTTGTGTGCATTTGTCCACTAACAAGATATCTTCCTTATTTAAAAAAAATATTTTGGACACCATCCCAGAAACGTACAACTCTCTTTGTAGTAACATACTTTGTTTAACTAAACAACTGAAAAGTTGGCTGTGCATCAGTTTGCAGTGTTTTTTTTGTAGTATTTTACAATAGTAGTGCAACGATATGGCCAAAACCATATTGCGATACAGCAAACCCATATTGCAATACAGTTCGATTAATTACCAAGATGTGATAAAGTCAAATTTTGATATTATCATACTAATTACTAAACATGCCTCAGGGAAGCAGACCTGTACCAATTTCTGATGAAAAAAGAGAATATATTGATACAGTTGATTTATATATTTTAATTAAGTTTAACTTTTATTTTTATAACATTGTCATAGTCATAGGATTTATAAATAAGAATAGATGAATACTCTTTTAGGTAGATATACCACGATACATCAAACCATATCACGGTATGTATTGCGCTCGGCTCGTATTGCAATATACCGGTATATTGTTCACCCCTACTTTACAAACAGCTTTTTTACAACTCTACCATACCTTATAAAGAAGCAATATTTTCCTAATATTTTGACACGTTACATCAAGGTGAATTATATATATTCTTTGATTCACCAATTCAAAAATAATTATATATTTTTTTCTTTAGGCCTGCTACCGAGGTGAGACGTCCGGTGAGTGTAGTAAATTCTGAAACCGATGCATCTGTTCCAAATGGCGTGCGGACCCCCACCAGTGCTAACAGTCCGAACTCCTCATCTAGTACGACCACGTCTCCAGATGATAGCAATAATAACACCAGTGGCAGCATACAGTTTGTACGACGGCGGTCAACTCGTCATCGTAACTACCTTAGTCGAGACCAGCTTCATAATGCCGTCGCTCTACCTGATGGCTATGGTGAGTGGATTTAAAACTATATGCATATTTCACTTTGTCTTTCACACTGAACTGGATTTTACTGCATTCTGGCCATATTTCCACAGTACATGAGGTTTAGTAGAAATGTATGTATATGTAGCAGTATGTAATAGTGATAGCCTTATTTGTTCTGTAAATTAAATATGTCTCATACACAAAATTAGATTTAAACAGTATAACAAGATGTCATTTAACTACGTACAGGATAGATATTGGGGAGGATGTTCCATTTGCTATTTCAGGCCTGAAGTGGGTGGGGGTTATGTGGTATTGAAAAACGAGACCCCCACCGCACCCACTTTGAAAATCTGTCCTACGGACCTGCATTTACACTATAAAAACTGGAGATTATGTGGTCATTTTAAATTATTGAAATTTAGGGTACTAATATAAACAATTCAATAATTTATTTTAAAAAAGCAATTCTAAAGCAAAACAAATAATTTTTCTTTTTCATAAACAGCCAGGTTTTTATGATCATAACTGTTTTGTAATTTATATTTGATACTAAAAACCAAGACAAGTTTTGAGGCAAACATACAGATATGTCCAGGACGGTGTGTTCCTTTTTCCTTTTAAAAAACAACAACTTTTGTGCAGTTATTTATTTTTATATATTGCAGAGCAAAGGACAACACAACAAGGCCAAGTTTACTTCCTGCACACAAGAACAGGTGTCAGTACGTGGCATGACCCTCGAGTGCCCAGGTAAAAACCAATTCAAACAGTATTTTATTATTTGAATGTGGATAGACGAGTATTTAGTGTTGGAAGTTGAATGCATGTTTGATTTATATTTGGTGTATTAACTTTCATGTTGGTGGACTACATATATATCAGAAAAATAAACTGTCCCTTTCCGGAATGCATCGTATTTTACTTTTGGGTACTCTGTAAATAAACAATAGTTGTGAAACCCAGGATATTGCTCCAGATGTGTTGGTAGTTCAACTGTCAATCAAATGGATGTAAAATAAAGTTTGTTTTATTTAAGATGCCTCTATAGCAAATTGATTTTTTATCTTATCATCGGCTATTGGACGTTAATAATATGGTTATTCTGACATTTATTTAGAGGAAACCCACTGCTGCCACATAGGCTACACTTTCTGATAAGCAACAAGTGGAGTTTTATATGTACTGTCACACCCAGACAGGACAGCACATACCATGGCCTTTGATAAACTAGTTCTGGACCACTGGTTGGAATGAAAAATAGCCCAAACTGCAAATAGGCCCATTGAAGATATAAAATAAATGAAGAAAAAATATTTTGGGGAAACTATAGATCATCATCTTTTGCACTCTGAGATTAATTGTAATTTCAGGGCAGTTTTATAACTTCAGTGTGCCTCCATAACAGCAACTGGAATCATAATCCTTTTAGATCTAGTGTGTCTATAATAACGATACTTTCAATATTTTTTGGGAGATAATATTTGTCTAAAAGCCATGTGCAGTAGTTGCTAGAATGGAACAAAATTTGGTCATAGGACATTAATTGACTACATATTGTAACTTGGTTCTCATGAAAAATACAGGTAAGTAAATAATAACTTTTTTCTTGATTGCATTAACTAAATTGAACAATGTCAACACCAATATCATTAAATGTATTCTGTAACTGAATTGGACATGTGCTGTTGCCATTTTTCATTAGTATAAAGTAATTTGGTAAGACAAGGATACATGATTTATGTAATTGTAACAAAGGAAAAAATTGCACAAAAGTTTTTAAATAGCATACGCTAACAGAACAAATAACAAACTGTTATCATGTATGTTGTACTAAGACTTGCTTACAGTTTAGAGTTGAAAAAACAAAATTGTCATGAAACCTTTTGTGGACTCAATGTTTCCGCAGCATAATTATTTCCTGTGGTCATTTGCTTAATTTCTAGTGTTTTTTAAATGCAGTGTCTTTATATGCACTATTGAAAGTAATGCATTTATGGATAAGTATAAATGGTATTTAATAGTTTTAGTAGTTAGGACTGAATTTAATTGCCATCTTTATGTTCCTTCATTCAGCAACATGGCTCTATGTACTTCCACTTCCTCCACTGTCACTAATAATGTGACCTTCGATGTTTCAGTGGTAGAATGTCTGACTCTCAATCTGATGACATTGGTTCAAAACTCATTGGAGGCTGGCACACATTTGACTGTTAGTCAAAATATCCAAATGTTTGACATCCAATAGGCGATAATTAAAAATCAATGTGCTCTAGTGGTGTTGCTAAACAAAACAAACAAACTGTGACTAATACCGATTACTTGACAACTTCAGTGACCAGGCATGGTAATTGTGCCCATTGGTGTATATACATGTCAGTAAAGTTCACGGTACGCCTCAAGTTATATCCTTTATATATTAAAGTATTAAAAAAAATTATATGTCAATATATGTACAAATGGAAACAGTTTTTCTCAATTTCTGTTTACTGAGAGGCAACAAATTGGCTTCCAAAATACCCAAATTTATTTTCAGGCAGTGGATTTTGTCTTCCTGCACCCTCTATTGGGGCATTGCCCCTGGACCCTATCCCTTGTATTTGGATTTTAGGCTGAATACTCGCCAGCCACTTTTTTTCCATTTCCCATGCCAGAATGACTGTTGATAGACAGAAAGCTTAGTGGTGGCAGTGGCTTCGGCACTTTTATACTCTTGATGAGCAACAGATGGAATAAAAAAAATAAAACTAGTTACTACATGTACATTCATAATATCATTTTTATGTCATACATGCATGATTTTAAAAATAATTATTGGTTTTTCTAGACATACTGTCATAGGTATCTATATTTATGACTAAGTTTGTCATCTAGATTCTGCTTTGTCTGACAGGAAAAATAAATCTACCAGTCTTGCATGCTTGAATTGAATCAGTGCATAGATAATTAATTACACCGACGCATAAACATCAGAGAGATGGTATTATTGCATGGTTTCCAGTTACATTATTCCTGGGTTGTCTTGACATTTTGGGATTGGATCAGATTAACAGAGGTCTGCCAAATAGACAAAATGGTTTCTTAAAAAAAATAGTTCAAGTACTGTGCTTTGAAATTGTTGGGTTTACTTCCAAGGTGTAATACCAGCTACCTTTTTCCATCAGTAGCAAAGAAATTTATATACACTTTCCCACAGACATTTTGCATATAATAATAAGAGTATATGCGTCTGCCTGTGAAGCTGTCTGTCATCGCATTAATACTTCTCTCCGTGGACTCGTTTGCAGTTTGGACTTATTTTCTGTTCCAATCAGTGTTCCACAACTGGTTCATCAAAGGCTGTGGTATGTGCTGTCCTGTATGGGAAGGTGCATATAAAAGACCACTTGCTGCATTTTGGAAAGAGTAGCCTATGTGGCAGCAGTGGGTTTCCTCTAAGCATATGTCAGATTGATGTCTAATAGCCAGTGATAAGATAAACATCAATGTGCTCTAAAGGCATCATTAAATAAAACAAACTTTACTTTAATAAGAGTATAGTGGTTATGCTGTTGGATTCATGACGTACTGAGATCTAATTGTAGTCGAGGCATATTATTTTAAAACTTGATACTAGCTGCAATGCAGATTCAGTAGTCTGCAAAGTTCATTAGATAGGTATGCACTACTTGCACCAACCAGTGATCTTCAACTGGCTTATCAGAAAGAGTAGCTTATGTGGCAGTAGTGGGTTTCCTCCAAGGACCATGAGTCATAAAACATTGACACTTAATAGTAAGTGAATAAATAATGTGCTGGGGTGTCATTTACAAACAATCCTTTACTTTCCATAAGGTTACTTTGACCATATTTTTTTTCTTGTCATTGGTGATAAAAGCAAAGGTTATTTACCGGTATGTGTTTTTTGGCAGTATGTCATGAGGTATAATTTTCACAAGCCACACACGTGTATGTTAATCATTAAGCAGCATTTCCTGTAAGTCTAATAAAATCTATCATCATTGTCAGCGACAGATGTGGTAATTCTAACCTAAATGGTCGAGCAGGATGCAGCTCAAATGGTAGCGTGTCTGCCTGTGAACCGGTCGGTCATCGGATCGATCCTTCTCAGTTGACTCATTTGCTGTATGGGCTATTTCCCATTTCAACCAGTGGTCCATAACTGGTTCATCAAAGGCCATGGTGCATGCTGTCCTGTCTGTTGGACGGTGCATATAAAAGACCCCTTGTTGCTTATCGGAAAGAGTAGCCTATGTGGCGGCAGTGGGTTTCCTCTAAATACATATGAGAGAATGACCATATGATTGATGTCCAATAGCCAATGATAAGATAAAAATCTAGGAACTCTGGAGACATCGTTAAATAAAACAAACTTTACTCTTTTGTTTTCCCAACTTAAATGAGAAACATTTTGTCTCTCTTAGAATGCCTTTATGAAATACAATGTGTACTTTAAGTTTGTGCACACGCCTTCTTTGTTGATCTTTCTTACAAAATATAAGTGGGAGGTCTCTTGGTTTATTTTATCAGCAGAAAAAAATACCCAGTCTGTTCTCCTTCATAAAAACTGTTTGTATTATTACTGCTTGTGATAAAAAAAAAAGCCATTATCTGTAAGATTGTGGGGGAAAACCCACCTAGATTTTCTCTGACAGATGTGTAATTTAATGACCATGCCGATAATGATAACTACCGAGAAATTTGAAATCCCATACGGCTAACTGGGTCTTATCTTTCTTCCATTTGTTTTAATGTTTTCATTTTTTTTTTAAAGCTGCTTACACCTGCTTTGGCCCATATCTCTTTATCACAAAAAAAGAAGAAGTAATGTTTATTAAAGCTGTCCATTTCCATTACCTCCAAAACTTATCTTTCGATTTGGACATTATCTTTACATTAATACTAAGCATGTTTTTAAATTATCTGATAAATTTGTCTGTAAATTGTGTTTATAACAGATGTCAGTTTACGGAATCAGAACAATTATGAAGAGGAAGATTTAATGTAATTTAGGTAGTTTCAGTTTGTGTGTAAATGGTTACAGTTTCAGTTTGTGTGTAAATGGTTACAGTTTGTAAATACTTATTTCAGTTTGTGTAAATGGTTACAGTTTATGTGTAAATACTTAGTTTTAGTTTGTGTAAATGGTTATAGTTTCTGTTTGTGTGTAAATGGTTACAGTTTGTGTGTAAATGGTTACAGTTTGTGTGTAAATTGTTAGTTTCAATTTGTATGGAAATGGTTACAGTTTGTGTGTGTGTATAGTTAGTTTCAGCTTGTGTGTGAATGGTTAGTTTCAGCTTGTGTGTGAATGGTTAGTTTGACCTCGTGTGAGAATGTTTACAGTTTCAGCTTGTGTGTAAATGGTTACAGTTTCAGCTTGTTTGGTTAAACATTAAATTGTTCACTCACCACCAACACTCCAATCTTAAATGCACTTTTCTAAATATTTGAACATTCATTATAAATAATAGTAATTTTACCTATTATCTAGCTGTCAAAACTTCATTTTAGGTAATGATAAATAAAAGATCTGTATGTACCATATGGTCATTTGTAAAGAAAGCAATTATTTCCAAAACCTATTGTATCTGTTTCTTGAGGATTGTAAAAAATCTCTCCTGGAAACTTAAATTAATTATAAAAACTGATAAACACTCCCTTGGATTTTACAAATGTTAAAATGATGTTCCACAAATGTTTTTGATTCTTTTTAAACCTTTTCAGGTGGTATGAAAACAATAATGCGATGAATTACAATTTGTCTTTTTTGTACATTTGTGCTTTTTAGGTAATGGGGAGGGTGGCATTTGGAAAGAAGAAGTTTCTCTGTTGGCTTTAATTAGAAATGCAGGGTTTGCATTTCACCAAGGCATTGAAGCATTTGCCATGCTGCCCTGTCCCTTTGCCGCAGTGCCCTCTCAATTTCACTTCTAACGAAAGCAAATATTGCCATGCACTATTTTCCCACTTGCCCTTAGGAGAGTAACATTTGCCGTTGTGCCCCTGATATGTCCTCAAAATTGCCTTGGCGCCCTCTTGTTTCCTAGGAATTCAAGGCAATAATTGCTGTGCCACCCAAACACCGAACTTTAACCACTGTAAATGTATGATAAATGCTTTGTTTACCATCATTGTTTTAAGACTGGCTTAATCTTTTGATTTATTTTTAATGATGGATAGGCTTTTTTTTTTTTATATAATATATATATATATTATATACATGTACTGCTAATTAAAATTTTGTTAGTCAAAATAAATATGTCATGTAAATGTTTTGTTGTTAATATATACCGTAATACTAAGTAATGAAAGAAAATTAATTTATTGTATACATTGGTGCTTTAATTTTTGGTGGAAATCAGAGGTGGGGGATTTGTGTGTGTGTAAATATAAACACATACACATGTATACCCATTTCATTTTATGGAAAATAATATCTTGTGCAGTGTTTAAAACAAATTTTACTTTCATATTTGTTTAGGGTGAATGGATCTGTAAAATGGGTAATAAAGAATAAAAGGTATTAGGTCTGGTTTACACTGTGGAATCTTCAAGTCATATAAAGTTGGTCTTTGTTTATACAGCTGTATCTATTGCAGGACCTGCATCTCACTTTATTATCTGTCTGTTTATGTCAGCTAGCATGTGTTACTTGTTTTATAAACATTAAACATTTATCTTTTTAAACTTGGGATGGTTTATCAGTTAGTACATACCTGTATACATGTATGTGTCAGTTTCATCTTGTAAATATGTTACAAGATGAGTAAATATTAATCACAGATATTGTGATGGTATTACATAATGTTGGTACATAAATGTTCCATTTAAAACAAGATGAGTAAATATTAATCATAGATATTGTGATGGTATTACATAATGTTGGTACATAAATGTTCTACTTAAAACAAGATGAGTAAATATTAATCATAGATAATTATTGTGATGGTAGTTACATAATGTTGGTACATAAATGTTCCATTTAAAACAAGATCAGTAAATATTAATAATAGATATTGTGATGGTAGTTACAGAATGTTGTACATGAATGTTCCATTTAAAACAAGATAAGAAAATATTAATCATACATGTAGATGTCTGCAATTTTTTAAACTCGGCATAATGCCAAGCCACGTAATATGGCATTGTGGGATGGTTAAAAAAATGGTCTCCTAATTTTGGATTTAGGAGATTTTTTTTTTTTTTTGTCACCTGTCTCACCACCAGATAACCACTCATTCACCTAGAACTGCTGTGAAGTATAAAAGGAATTACTGCTTAACAAATTTATGAACAGAAATATATATATATACCAGTTATTGGTCTCTTTTTTTATTTTATTGTCATTTGTTCAGATTATTGTTTTGTTTTGTTTGACAACACTACTAGAGCACATTGATTTATTAAACCCCAGCTATTGGATGTCAAACATTTGATTATTTTGACATGTAGTTAAGTGTGAGCTAGCCTCCAACATGTTTAGAATCACTGTCATCATCTTGAATTTGACATTCTACTGCTGGACCAACAAGTCTCATTTTGTTTTTTCATGCTCTAGGTTATAAACTAACATTTCCCTTGCTGGTGAACCTTTTTTCTTTTTTTTCCAGTGCTCCATTTCCTTTTCCACTTTTTGATATGCTACTTTCATCCCTTTCTGACAGCATCCCCATCTGTCAACATCTTGCCGTCCAACTCCACATTCCAGTCCTTGTCTCTCATACCACTAATGAATCTAATAATCAAAAGTTTTATTATATTTACCATAGAAAGAAAATAATAATAAAATAACAAAATAACAATAAAATGATCTCAGATACGGTGATCAAAAAATTGTTAAAAGTTTATTCAGGTGATTCAGTTGATCAGTTAAGTTGCTCATACTTGGAGGTGTGCGATATTAAATGTTTAACTGCCTATTATATATCTTATTTTTCTTATAAACTGCCATCTACCTCAGAGTTAGAGAGGGCTCATTTGAAGTGAGAGTAGTGAGTAGGGTGGTAGCAGGGTTGGATGAAACAAGATTTTGCCTGCTTTAAATATGTTATTGTACCATGGTTGGACATTAAAATAATAATAATTATTATTATTTAAAATAGCCATGTTTTAAAGTTTGAACTGAGACTAGTGGTAGCAGGGTAGGATGAAAAAAGATTTTGTCTGCTTTAAAAATGTTAATGTACCATGATTTAAAAATAATAAACATGTTATGAGTGTCATCAAAAAAACTGATTCTCTGAGATGCGTCTTACAGACTAACTGAATGAGTTGTCTGTTTTGTGGGATGGAGTGTTTATCTGTTGTCAGTCAACTTGAGGTTTTAATGGTGATAAGATGGGCAATAGCAGTAACATGTATCATCTCACATTTCATCACAAATACACATGGATTCAAATCATATTTGCTGAGGGATTCAAGGCTTTATATTGCATCAGTTTTGTGATGGTGTACATTGTGCCCAAAATACAGCCGCGCCAATTATTATTACAAAAACAAAACAAAATGAAGAAAAAAATGACTAATTTTTTTTACGGTATTATAAAATGAACAAAATAGACCCTGAACATATGTTAAGCAGTATATTTGATTATAATTGAAACATCGATTACCGTATGGCTTTTGCTGAACAATTACAGACATTACCGATCAGTATGTAAACTTAACTGGTTCCAATGTATTGGTTCCAAACAATCACTAAGAAAGGATTCCGAATTACTTTGCTTCACTTCAAAATGAAACCAGTTAAGTTTGTAGCCATTGCTCACAAATAACCACATTTTCCCCAAATTAATGGAATCTAAAACCCTGGGATTATTTTACAAGTGCAAAGCAATTATATGTTTGGATGAATGTTAAGTACTGCTAATCCCCCTTGAAACGGTAAAATCTACAGTTCTTTGTTTATAGAATCCCATGCACTTCATTTTCTATATTTTTTTAGGAGTTTGTTTACTACATGTTTGTTGTATTTCTCCAAGATAAAATGCAATCGGCATAAAGCATGCACTAGGAAATCCGGCAGTGTGTTTCTTGGTACAAATTATTTGGTAACAAACCAATCCACAGATTCGTGAATGATAAAATTTGTACTTGTGCCAGAGTTCTTCCAAGTGCAAAGCTACTACAGTTGATATGTATGTATTTAATAATGACTCACAAACGTAATTGTTACATCAGTGTCTATGAATTGGCATGTTTTTCCTCAGCAGAGATGTCAACCATTCCGGATTTGACAGAATTATCCGGAATTTTTGGTTCAAATTACAAGTTACGAATCAAAACCAAAACATTCCTGGGAAAAAAAACCAAGACAGGTCTTGAAACGTTTAGTGGGAAGGTTGTACATGTACACTGGCAGAAAAAGGATCTTTTCATGGAGAATTTAGAAAATGGTTACACTTGAGGGAATTGGTGTCTTGTTCAAAAAGATTCCTGAAAATACTATCATATTCCTGAAAATGGCTTTTAATTCATGAAAACTTTCGATATGTTGGCATCTCTTCTTCAGTTGATGTGGACTGTTATGTTTGTATTTTCACTTGAAAATGACCTTTTATATCATTATATATATTTTTAAATTTAAACTAAGTATGTACTCTTATTAATTCCAGTTGACATCATTAATTAAAATGGTTGCTTACAAATTAAAAACTTAAATCTTTTTTGTTATTTCAGAGATATTGTAAACTTGAACCTTGGTGAGGAGGATCTAGGTCCAATGCTTCAGGGATGGGAACTGAGAAGAACTGGAAATGGTCGTGTTTATTTTGTAGACCATAGAAACCGAACTACCCAGTTTACAGACCCAAGGCTGTCAGCAAATATACGAGTGATACAGGAAAAAATGTTAGTATATTGGTTTTACTTTTGTCTTCATCTGTTGTTAATCAGATGATGTGTTAATGTGATTTTGTCTTGTTTTTCTATTATTTTATAAATAACATTGGATTCCATGATAATGAAATTCTTGTGGATATATTTAGCAAGAACAGTTAACAGTATTTCCTAAGTTAGTGTTTAATGATTAATAAACATCAATGACAGTGTTGTAGTAGAAGAATATAAGTATACCATTTGTGTGACTTTTCAAATTTAATGAATGTTTCAATCAGTCTATTTAATGGGTTGTCATTTCCTTCTATTTCAGAAAAGCACAAGACAAAGAAAATGATATACCATTGCCAAAATATAAAAGAGACTTAGTACAAAAAATGAAACTTTTAAAGCAGGAGTTTGGAGCCTTGCAACCCCAGGCTGGTCACTGTAGGTTGGAAGTGTCGAGAGAACAGATCTTCGAAGTGAGTGTCCAACTTGCAGAGTTGATAAATTATACTTCAGTAACATGAAAGGAACATTTGCATCACAGCACCCCGGCAAGGGCGACAGTCACTTCATGAAAGTGGAGTGGCAGAGCTGGGGAATAGAGACATGCTATCTTCCCTCCTCCCCAACCCCACATAATTGTTTTTTTTGATATGCCTTTTCTGGGATTTTGACATTACTTTTGAGCAAAATTTACACCTTATTTTTCCATAGAAACAAAGCTGTTGTAGGATGATAATAATAGTCAAATGCATTTTAATTTCAATGTTTCGAAACAAAAGTTGGGGGGATAATAATATAGGCATCCCACACCCTGTCCAAAAATTGGGGCATGTGTCCCCTCCCATCCCCCAAGGATTGACACCTCTGCAGCCCAGCATATTGTTTTATCAACAACTGTTGGGGAATGTTTAACAAAACTCCAGCACATTGTTTTCTATTAGGTATTTTCGATTATTTCAGATAAATCTGCCACCACCACATAGGCTTCTCTTTTTGATTAACAGGAAGAAATTGTTTACAGTACTGCATATATCATAGCCTTTGTTACAGTGGTGATAGACTAATGGCTGGAATGAGAAATGGCCCAAATGGATAGCTGACGGAGATCAATTCAGTGACATTTCAAACCATAGGCAGATCCTTAATCTCTTGAGCTACTTCCTGCATGTGCAGCTGTTGGGTGCCTATATACGATAATTATCATACACGGTCATTAGAATGATAAAAAAAACTCTTTTTAAGGACACACTTTGCATATAGTTTTATATAGTTTGGTATATATTGGTAATATGGGCACTGACCTGTTGGGTGCCTGATAAATATTATAATTATCATACACGGTCATTAGAATGATAAAAAAATAATCTATTTAAGGACACACTTTGCAGAGGCTCATTTCCTGTGCGTTTATATAGTTTGGTATGTATTGGTAACATGGGCACTGACAGTCCTCCCCAACCATCATGTAATCTGGATCTTCCCTGATTTGATATACCAGTTATATATTGAACTGCAAAAGAAACGTAAGTGTTTGTTCAGATCCAGTTTAATCAAATTAGACAATATTCATAAAACCATGAAACTCGTATTTCGCATGCTTTACACTTCTCTGCACGTGCTTCCAGTAAGCAAAACAGCCAACATCAAAATATGTTTAACTTTTATTCAATCAAACATTGCAAATTAAATGTTTGTGTTTTTTTTGCTGTTTTGTATAATTACTGGTGTATAGAAAACTGAAATTTGAAAGTGATTATAAATACAGTTGGCCAACATCTTTCGTTTGAAATTTTTTATTCCAGATTTGATAGTTTTATCTTAGCTGTTTAGCAATTTATATAATCTTTATAATCATGAAATAGTTATTACCCCATAAAATACTGATATTTTACCCTTAAGCCCCATTTCATTAAAAACATGCATATGCTATCTGCTGGCCATCTCTCTTGTTTATGCGAGAGATAGATACCAGTGTGTTAAAGTTTGCATAAATCATAAACACTAATTACCATATTTAAGCTATTAGTTTTATATTTATGTGCATATTGTAATATTTACATCTTAATGAAGGAAACAGATTTTTTTTAATTGACATTGTCATGGTTATTTTGAGATAATTAACTGATAATGTGTTGCAAAATGTCTGCGAAGGATTTAATTGGCCTGTGGGTTTGAGAATGGCATTTGTTGTCCAAAGATGAATGGTTAACATTTCTGGTTCTTCAGTTTTCTTTATGAAGTCTTGAAACTCAATTTTGCTACATTGTTTAATGAATCCTATTTGTAAAAACTTAAATGTTTGACAGACAAATACACGTATAAAGTATTCTGATGTCTTTAAATCATAAACAAGATTAGTTCATTGCTAGAGAATCTGCTGGAACATTGAGAGCTTCTGAATGATCTCACTCAGTAAACCTATCATATTTTCCCCTTTTCACCCAGTGTCCTGTGATTGGTATATAAAAATAATTTGCTTACGAGTCCTGTAAGCAGTATATATTTCTTTGGTGTTCGAGTCTCATTTTGTTTACAAATGAACGATTTGTAAAATAAAATAAAAGAAATTTCAGATGTATGGATAATTTATGTATTTAAAATGTGTGGTTTTTCAGGATTCATATCGTCAGTGTATGAAGATGAGATCTAAAGACCTGCGTAAACGACTCATGGTCAAGTTCCGTGGTGAGGAAGGTCTTGATTATGGTGGTGTGGCAAGGTAAGAAAAATAATTAAACATAAGTTGATTCGTGTTCTATCTTGTGTATAGTGTATGTAGCACTGTGTTTACTAATGTTACAACACAAAATGTTATCTGTATGGATAAGTTAAAATGTTAATCAAGTATACTTTGGTGATTTGTTTTAAACAGATTTTTAGTCTGAACTTTATGTAAGTAATACAGAAATAATTAAATGTCTAATTTTTATCTTGTATTTCATAAAAGTTTAAACAAATGTTAAATCTATTTTAAGAGTTTAATATATTTTAAGATTACATGTTTATTTATTTTAAGATTACATATTAATCTATTTTTAGATTACATATTAATCTATTTTTAGATTACATTTAATCTTTTTTTAACATTACGTGTTAATCTGTTTTTAGATTCCATGTTACACTGTTAAGATTAACGATTAATCTATTTTAAGATTAGTTTTTGTGTTTTATCATTTCAGGGAGTGGTTTTACCTGTTGTCTCATGAAATGTTTAATCCCTACTATGGTCTCTTCCAATACTCACGAGATGACATCTACACATTACAAATAAACCCAGACTCTGGGGTCAATCCAGTAAGTATACAAGGTCTAATAATTGATGCAGAGTGTAGTTGGTCTTATTTTAAGCAACCATTATGCTGGAAAATGGTTTTAAACAGAAAATTCAGCTTATTAGTGAAAAAAAGGCGATAACACCCATTTTTAAATGGTCAGATTTTGTGAAGTAATATAGAGTGGAGGCCTGAAATTTTACATATCTTCATTATATAAACAAATGTATTTTAGAGGACCTTTTTGAGATAAGTGATGTCTAACTAGGAAACTCTTGGTTAATTTGTTTCTCATGACTTCAGGATTATAAAATTTTGCAATCTGGACAATTGGCTCAACTTGTAGATACTATACCAGTAGCTCCCAAACTTTTTCAGACTACCACCCCCTTGGCTTTCAGGTCACATCCCTAATGTCCCCTCCCTTCACACACACATACAGACACACCTCTTTCTTGGTATTAGGTATACTGCAAAATAAAACAAAACCATGCTTTTATATATAACTCTTATGTTAATTCTATTCTTTATAAAGCATACGTATTCCTTAAGTGTTCGTCACTTAGATTTTGTCATATTAATTTTGTAAAAAATATAAAAATGTTAACTTTGTTCTGAACCTTTCCACCACCCCCATGCGGGCAGTACTGCCCACTTTGGTAAACACTATACTAAACTAAAACCATATAAATGTGTATGCACGTTTTATAGTCTTGTGATCTAAAGCCTTTGTGTAAAACATTTGTAACTTTCTGACACAAGTTGCACACATGTTTGTGATTCAGAAATATTTATCTCTTTTTGTCTGTTTTAGGAACATTTATCATACTTCCATTTTATTGGGCGAGTGATAGGCATGGCAATCTTTCATGGCCACTATCTGGATGGTGGTTTCACCATGGCTTTCTACAAGCAGCTGCTCAGCAAACCTGTCACTCTGGATGATCTGGAGAGCGTCGACCCAGAACTTCATAGAAGTCTTGTGTGGATGCTGTGAGTTCTGTTTCCCAGAGTCTTGTGTTCTTAACATTGTATAGTAAAGTTTGTTTTATTTAATGATGCCTCTAGAGCACATTGATTTTTATCTTACCATCGGCTATTGTATTTAGAGGAAACCTGCTGCCGCCACATAAGCACCATCCCTCAGACAGGACAGCACATACCATGGCTTTGATGAACCAATTGTGGACCACTGATTGGAACGGAAAATAGCCCAAACTGCAAATGGGTCCACTGAGAAGGATCGATCTGACGACCAACTGCTCCACAGGCAAACATGCTTCTGTTTGAGCTACGTCCTTAACATTGTATAGAGGTTACAAACTGATATAGTTAATATAATCAGAGATGCCAACCATTACAGATTTGACAGAAGTAAATCAAATTTTTGGTTCAAATTACACATTAAAAATTGATAAAAAAAAACTAAACGAAATGGGTTTTGAAACTTTAGTGGGATTATTTTACACATACACTGGCAGAAAAAGGATCTTTTCATGGGAAGGAAGGTATTTGAACCCCTTAAATGGAATGTTATATCAAAATATTGTGTAGACCAGAAACTGATAGTATACTGTCCATGTTATATTTGAATAATAGTAGGTAGTTTACAATGCACTGTCAAGCCATTAAGCATCTGTTGATTGTGTTTATTTGATGTTTCAGGGAGAATGACATCGAGGAAGTTCTGGAACACTCATTTTCTGTGGAGCACAGCTCATTTGGTCAAGTTCAAGAGATAGAACTCAAACCTGGAGGCAAGGATATGTGTGTAACGGAGGAAAACAAAAAGGAATATGTAACGTAAGTTTTTCTTCACCTCTTTATCGCTATGCTAGTTAGCCATTTGAAAACCCATAATTTTTGTGCCCCTCTTCTTTTTTTATTGATTTTTTAATATGCTGAGCCTATAATAATGGCTGTTTTAGAACCTGGAGAAGCATAACAACCACAGGTGATTGCAGTTTTAAGAAATGTATGGTGAGAAATAGTTCTGTTAAACACAGGCAATAAAATGGATGTTGTTATAGCAAAATTTATGAAATAACATTTGAAAATTGAATGTTGGAGAAACATTTTGGTGCAAGAGAGGATGCCAGACAGTTTTATTTTTTTACTTGGTCTAATGAAAGATAACTTAAGAATCCATTTTGCCATGAATCACTTTTTTTTTGTTAAAGCAATGTGTCAGAGATGAGAAGCTGATTTTATCTGTAAAAAAAATAACTTTTTTAATCTCCTGACTAATTGTTGATACAGATAACTACCAATTTGTTATAAGTTTGATGGAAACAATTAAAATGGTTTTGATTAAGTGTTCTTAAAAGATTTAAAACTGTCTTCACAATCATTGAACTTCTGAACTAAAAGGGTGTAAGTTTTATGTGGAATATCTTTTGATTTCAAGATGAATGTGAGATAGTTTCAGAAACTACATACACCCTTTGTGCACCAGATGCAGGTCACTTAGGGACATTCAGTGATACCAGTAAGTGCCAAACCCAGACTTACACCCTTTTGGTTCTGAAGCAGCGTATTTCCAAACTGTTAATGTTTATGTTTGGTGATTAACATCACTAATTATTTGTTCCCACATGGTTTTTCTGCCTCATTACAAATATAACACATTGAGTCATGTTAGATGGTAAAACACTTACTTGCTATTGATCTGAACAAGAAGGAAACTGTACCTCCCCTACCTTGAGGAGAATCGCTGGCAAGTGACAATAGAGTTGGTGATGTTCAGTGCATGGTGCAGCTGTTTGTTAGATTGTTCACTTTGATAGCCGTGTGAGTGATGAGAGGTATAACTCGGGTGGGTCTGGTACATGTGTGGATTAATCGAACATGCGGTATGTAACAAGTTTACAACAACACTGTCAGGTCCTGTCTGTGGTAGGTAATGTTGTGGGATCATGAAACCTTACCTGAGCCATCTTGGCAAGCACACATCTGTTGTATTATTTTAATAGTTCAGTAAAACTCATTTTTTATATTACATCATTTTTAACACTTTCTCCTAATAATGTACATGTCATGCAGAATGAATTATTTTTATGTTTGTGACCTAAACTTGAATACCATCTTGGCAAGCACACATCTTTTGTACCATTTTAATAGTACAGTAAAATTCATTTTTTTACATTACCTTATTTTTAACATATTTACATATGCAGAAAGAATTATTTTTTAAAGTTTAATCTACACTAAAGCCATCTTGGCAAGCACACATCTGTTGTACCATTTTAATAGTACAGTAAAACTCATTTTTTATGTTTCCTGATTTTGAACACTTTCTCATAATAATATACATGTCATGCAGAAAGAATTATTTTTGCAAGTTTAATCTAGACTAGAGCCATCTTGGCAAGCACACATCTTAATAGTACAGTAAAACTCATTTTTTGTATAACCTGATTTTCAACACTTTCACATAATACATACATAGTACATACATACATGTGCAGAAATAATTATTTTTACAAGTCTTAAGTGAGACGTGAGCCATTTTGGCAAGCACTCATCTATTGTAACATCTTAATAGTATAGTAAAACTCATTTTTTATGTTTCCTGATTTTGAACACTTTGTCATAATAATGTACATGTCATGCAGAATGAATTATTTTTATGAGTGTGACCTAAACTTGAATACCATCTTGGCAAGCACACATCTGTTGTACCATTTTAATAGTACAGTAAAATTCATTTTTTTACATTACCTTATTTTTAACACATATGTACATATCATGCAGAAAGAATTATTTTTTGAAGTTTAATCTACACTAAAGCCATCTTGGCAAGCATACATCTGTTGTACCATTTTAATAGTACAGTAAAACTACACTAAAGCCATCTTGGCAAGCACACATCTGTTGTACCATTTTAATAATACAGTAAAACTACAC
>JAULBS010080556.1:0-19235 GCA_032355785.1 Symmetromphalus regularis | reverse complement strand
GGAAGAGAAATAATTTTAGACATGTTCCAAGTGTGATAGTTTAGGGGAAGAGAAATAATTTTAGACATGTTCCAAGTGTGATAGTTTAGGGGAAGAGAAATAATTTTAGACATGTTCCAAGTGTGATAGTTTAGGGGAAGAGAAATAATTTTAGACATGTTCCAAGTGTGATAGTTTAGGGGAAGAGAAATAATTTTAGACATGTTCCAAGTATGATAGTTTAGGGGGAAGAGAAATAATTTTAGACATGTTCCAAGTGTGATAGTTTAGGGGAAGATTCCAAAGAAAAAGAAATAAACTGTTGTGTTTATAAACTGTTATTACCTCCATTTTGCTTTGATTTGGTAACTGAGGTGGATGGAGTGAAAAGTAAAATAAAATATAATTTGAATAAAACACAATAAATCTTATAAAATGAACACAAAACAAGTTTAATTTTATTAATAAAATATGCATTTTCATATTAGTAAAGAAAGTATTAAATAAAAGGACATCCTAATGTATAAAGATGTAAGCAACTCATAATAATAGCAGTAAGTGATACAGAGGTTGTTCATGATTAGCAACATTTTCCAGTTTAAACAAACCATATACTCAGCATAGAGGGGTTATGGCCAGAGTACAATTATTTTTTTTTGAATTAAAATATATTTTAGAAAATTTGTTTCTAATTTTTATTATTATTCATACTTACCAGTTTTATCACAACTACTGATTGCTATGTAACCCTAGCTTATGCTGAATGTAGGAAATTGAATTAACTCTGCCTGATAGTATGTACAGACCACCAGGGGGAGACACAATCTACTCAACAACCTCCTCGACTTACCAGCCATTAGAATGTTGATTGAAATCTCTTTATAACTCAACACTTTATGTGTATGAATTTGCTAGGAGTGGGGGATAGGGGGAGGTCTGTAAATTTATACTTTGCACAAATAGAAAAATGTCGAAAATTATGAATGACACTAATCAATTTATTCAAGAACTGAAACTGATTTTCGGTAATAAAATCTTAGTGATCAAACAGCAGATTGTCCCTTTCTTCCTTTACTTGATGTCCTATTTATTTTATTAACATACACATCTTTTCAAACAAGAATAATTAATTAGGACAACTTAGTAACAAATTAGTAAAACATACAACTGTTAGTAAGTGATGAGTACTATAACTTAATTAGTATATTTAATAGCTATGATGCATTTCTAAACTTGTCTAGTGTTAGTATATTTAATGGTAAATATGATATATTGTATTGTTAATCAGCATGCTTGTTAGTAAATGAAGCATTTTTAATACTGTTTAGAATACTTTATCATTAATAAACAAAGCTTTAATTATAATACTCTGCATCACATCAGATCACATCATTTCTAAAAATAACTTTTATTCATGGATAGGAGAAAAAACTGAAAAAAAGGTTTTGAAATGAAACAAAATCTCCCTTTTTTATAAAAATTTTGAGAAAATATTTTAAAATTAAAATGTTATAGAGCAAAATTAATTATATACATTATCTTTCTAATTTTCACACTTTTCAATTATTTTTTTTTTTACCATAGCAATGATATAATTATAAGAAATTTTTTGAAATAAAATAATTATGTACATTGTATACACAATACATAAAATTTTAAAAGACAGTTTGTGTTTTTGGTATTATTTTTCAACATAATTAAGAGTGATTTTTCAATGTTGCATTTCTTGTGATTCAGAGTATAATAAGTAAAGTATTACTACTGTTGCTCAGTATACTTGTTAGTTACATAATCACTAATGTTACCTGATGATGCAGATATGGAGGATTCTCTGGGGGTGCAGCGAATGGGGGAGGACCGCCCTGCACTCACCGAGTCAGACCCGTCTAGATCGGGAGAATAGCGATACTGCTGGTCTACAAAACACGGCAAGGTGGCACAGTGCACGGAGAGAGGATCATGCAGTTAAGATGGAAAGGATAAAATCAACATTTCTCACAAAAAATATTTTCTTAAAGTAATGATGTCAGTGATTTTATAATTTAATGTCAGCAATTTTATAATTTAATATCAGCAATTCTATAATTTAATGTCAGCATTACTGAAATTTAATGTCAGCAATTCTGAAATTTAATGTTAGCAATTCTATAATTTAATGTCACTATTTGTATAATTTAATGTCACCATTTCTATAATATAATGTCATCAGTTCTATAATTGAATGTCAGCAATTCTATAATTTAATGTCAGCAATTCTATAAATGAATGTCAGCAATTCTATAAATGAATGTCAGCAATTCTATAATTGAATGTCAGCAATTCTATAATTGAATGTCAGCAATTCTATAATTTATGCCAGGAATTTTATAATTTAATGTCAGCAATTCTATAATTTAATGTCAGCATTTCTGTAATTTAATTTTAGCAATTCTCAAGTTAATGTTACCATTTCTATAATTTTATGTCAGCAATTCTGAAATTTAATGTTAGCAATTCAATAATTTAATGTCACTATTTCTCAAATTTAATGTCACCATTTCTCTAATATAATGTCAGCAATTCTACAATTGAATGTCAGCAATTCTATAATTGAATGTCAGCAATTCTATAATTGAATGTCAGCAATTCTATAATTTAATGTCAGCATTTCTGTAATTTAATATCAGCAATTCTATAATTTAATGCCAGCATTTCTATAACTGAATTTTTATTTATTGTCAGGAATTCAATAGTTTAACATCTTTTACTAATATACATGTACATGTAGTACACGGTTCAAATACTTAATCAACCAATCTGACTTTTTCAAAGCATTTCCCATGAAGTTGTATGTAATCCTTGATTACATACAAGTAGGTTATCACATATATTTTTGTAAAACGTATAATATGAAGTATTTTCTATTATTTATAAATACAATTTATGTCTGAAATGGTATTTTGATAATGTATACTATATAGTAAGCTGTAAGACTCAATGCACATGACTATTATAGAATCAAAACAATTAGTAGTCATTGTTTCTAGAACCTGTATTTTATTGAATTGCCAACATCATTACTTTAAAAATTGATTAGAAAAATTAGTGTGATGTGCTCTTAATAATATTAAAAAAAAACTTTTAACTACAAAACTGATTTTCTTTTTGAACTGCACGAATAAATGCAACAAGAATCAGACCTAATACGACTTATTAAAATTTTATAAAGTACAGTAAACTATTTACAAAATGCTAAAATTATACAATTAAAATATTCGAAATTGTATTCATGCTAAAATAAATTTTCATTCAAAATTTGATAATTACAAGGTTGTAGTATAGTACATACTATAACCAACTTGTCAGATCTATAGTACCGTATACGCAAAACATTTTGCGAATAAAATATTCTGCGAAAATTGCGAACATGCTGATAGTGCCACAAATTCAATTACGTGCAAACTTATTTCCAGTTTGGCTGTAAACCATTACCGTATATGTAGCACCATGTTTCTGGCCAGGTCATGTGATAAGCGACATTTCTTACTAACGTGGATTTAAGTTTTGTTTGTTTTTACAAAGATTATATGTGATTATTCAAAAATAATTGTGAATTTTATTCTTAGTTAATCTGAACAGAAACTTGTTGGTACTATCAATAAAGACTATTTGTCTTTGCATCATGTGCATGTGTTCAATCGATAACATGTTTTATCGGAAATACATAAAACACATGGATAGTTTGCTGAGAATGTCTAAGTGTACATAAATGAAACTAACTGAAAGGAGTATGCTCTTTTTATTCTTTTCTTTTTATTACTGGGGGACGTGGTCGTAAAAATAATTCCTTGTGAAAATGTAAAGTGAAAGGTCGATCGCGAATTGTTTTAGCCGCGAAAATATTTCCGTATACGGTAGATATAAATATTATTACTGTGAGAGTGTAAGATGACAAATATAAATACAAAAATGACTAAACCTCAATATTAAATTAAATAATAACTGTATTCTGATAGAATTAATACATCTGAATTATATTTTGTTTCAAGTTTATTATAGTTTAGAATTTGAATTAATACATCTGAATTATATTTTGTTTCAAGTTTATTATAGTTTAGAATTTGAATTAATACATTTGAATTATATTTTGTTTCAAGTTTGTTATAGTTTAAAATTTGAATTAATACATCTGAATTATATTTTGTTTCAAGTTTATTATAGTTTAGAATTTGAAACAGCTGCTGAATGGTTGACTGACAGGAATTTAGCTAATCATGTAAATGATTTTATCAAAGCCAAGCAAAACATGAATGCATCAAAAAATAATAATAATAGAAAAAAAAGATAATAAAATTAAAATTAAAAACAAAAATGTTGTCAAGTTAAAAATGAAAATACATGTTTTAGGAACATTGGAACTTTTTTAGTAAAATTATATGAAATGAATATTCTACTGGCATTTATTATTGTGTACCCTTTAATTAAAAACACAAAAAACTACTGAATTTTGAAAAGAGACTGAAGACAAGTGGACATTTTTCAGGTTTCCACATCCCTGCACACAGGAAAATAAAACTTATAAATCTAACTTCTCAAGTTTGTTATTACTAAGTGGAAAGGAAGGATCAAACAAACCACTTCACATTGCAAACAACACACAGGGCTTGGGTTGGATCCTCATCGGAAGCATAAATGGATATTTTGTGCATGAATTTATGTTAATACTCCTCTCATGACTTAAATAAGTGGCAATAACTGTGTGTGTTAATGTGTTTTAAACAGAGTTATTTCCCTTGAACACATTAACTACATGTACATCTTAACATTGTTATTTTGGTAGAATCAAAATGGTGGGCTGCTTCTTCTACGTTGATTTATTAATTACATTAATTAAGTTTAATGATAATCACTTACAAACAATATAAAAACTTTACAAAATTTCTAAATTACTATTGAGGGTGAGCATATCCATCTTTATAGAAAATTCAAAATTAATTTTTGTTGAACATTTTTACTCATGTATATATACACATACACAAATACATTCAAATACACATTGGTTTTTTTGGTTGAGTATCACATGCTAAAGTATGGGGTCAAAGAGATTTGTTTGGTTGAGTACAATATGCAAATATCTGGGGTCAAAAAGATGATAGATTCCACAGTTTCTTTAAGCAGATTCAACCATATTGGTCTGTCATGTTTATAAATCTTACCATCATAGCCCGCTTCAAGACGGGAATTATGCAACCTCTCTGTGGTAGTTGTTGTGATCACAGTGCCCCCTGGTGTCACCTGGCGTGTCGTCTCTACACGTCTCTTTGGTGAGAATTGGTTATTTGGTATTGATGACATATTTGAAATGTCGAACATCATTTCTGCTTCTGCTGAATCCATAAATAAGAACTGAAAAATAAGAGAAAAATTTTCATTAATAGATCTTATAACCGAAAATTCACTTTCATAAATCAAAATTGGCAGCAATTTTATTATTACTTGGCCTTAAACAGTATTCTTGAGTGTTTGATAAAAACAAACATACATGTACCTCTTCTTTTCTCATAAGTTCATGAATAAACTAAATTATTTCCCCAGTGAACACTCATAACATGTTACATAATTTTTGTTATTTTCACATGTGAAATATCACGCATTGGTTTAACTGTGCATTTCATTGGATCACTCTGGCTGTTATGACCAATGTTCTTGTCTGTATTAAACATGATGTCATTGTAATTATGTAAAAGTGCAAATGACATCACAAAAACTAGAAAAAAGTACAACATAACATCATCCCTCATGAAACCATTTTCGTTTATCACTCGCTGAAGCTCGTGACACAGAAAAATTATTTCACTCACAACATCAATTTGATAATAAATGGCAACTTGTATAATATTCTCGATTTATAAACATTTAGAAAATAATTCAAGGGAGAAAATGGTATTCACAACTGTACCTCCACTGTTAAAGACCCAGTGACATAGTCTGGGTTGCCTGGGCGACTGTGAAGGGAGAGAATTTGTCGACTGCTGGGAGTTCGTCTCAAGTCCTCAATGTACACAGTGTTCTCTCCAAGAAAATCCTCTGAAAATACGAACAGGTTTTGCTTCATTGTTAATTTTCGATATTATTTCTATTTTCGGTTCCAACCAGTGGTCGACAACTGGTTCATCAAAGGCTATGGTATGTGCTGTCCTGTCCTGTCTGTGGGATGGTGCATATAAAAGACCCCTTGCTGTTTATCAGAAAGAGTAGCCTATGTGGCGAAAGCGGATTTCCTCTTAATACATATGTCAGAATGACGTCCAATAGCCGATGATAAGATAAAAATCAATGTGCTCTAGAGGTGTCGTTAAATAAAACAAAACTTTACTTTGAGGGTACAGAGTCGTACCCTCATAAAATTTAAGGGTACTGAATTTTATCCATTTTACCCTCTGGTTGAAACCCTGCTATGCGTGGATGGCCGATTTGTAATATTTTAATGGATGTTCACTAAAACCTTGCAGAGACTGATGATCTGAAAACGCCCGACTCGGACATGACAGAAAACCCACTAGTGGTGGCAAGCCTGATTCCTGCGGCTCCTCCTCTCTCGGGACTGGAGATGAAAGCAGATGAACAGGAAGATGGATTAAAGAAACGACGACCCAGAAAACAAACAGGACTTGGTAAGATTTTGGCCTGTCCGTCTATAGCAAGGCCCTCAGTAGTTTGAGAAGTTGCAGGGTACAACAGTGATGGTAGCCGGCAATCTTGGCATGCATAAAACAACGTATTTTTTTACTAAAAACGAAAAGTAGGCAGCTACAAAAGCTGTGACAGGCGGCGATTTTCCGCCGGTGACCGCCTACTTTTGAGGTACTGCTTTAGTACATTTACTTATGAACATGGTTTAAACAGACATTCGCCAGTTCCAAAAATAAGAATTAAAATGAAATTTGCGAATGGATTATGAAATGACCAAATAGCTAATTCAAAAATTACGTGTCACTTTCCATCTGCTTTTTTGACTCTACTTCTGTTATTTTTGTAATTCCCATCTTTAAAAGGTCATCAAACCATCTAAATGCTATTGCTGTGTCTGTGCATTTTTATGCACACTTACATGGTTCATTCAGACAACGGTCAAAATAATTCTCCCTTTTCCTTCATTTACGATTCATTCAGTATACTTCGGATGATTTCGTCTCTGGCAATAAAGTCGCTCCATCTTCCAGTCTTTTGTTTAAAGGAGAAGTGAAAAGTAATTCCGTTTTGGGTTATTGTTTTCGTAAACAGTATCTATAAACACCCTCTAAAACAGATGAGATAAAAAAAATTATGTTTAAGAATTTTAAATTTTGTTCATGAACAGCCTGTTAAAAGCTTTAAAAACCATCATGACTTATCTCCCTTTTTTGTGCCCAAAATGGGCTTATCTGTGAAAAAGTTTGTTTTTATTTAATGATGCCTCTAGAGCACATTGATTTTTATCTTATCATCGGCTATTGGTCGTCAGGCATATGGTCATTCTGACATGTATTTAGAGGAAACCCGCTGCCACAACATAGGCTACTCTTTTCCGATAAGCAGCTAGGGGTCTTTTATATGCACCATCCCACAGACAGGACAGTACATACCACGGCCTTTGATGAACCAGTTGTGGATCACTGGTTGGAACTGGAAATAGCACAAATTGCAAATGGGTCCACTGAGAAGGATCAATCCAACGACCGACCGGACTTATCTGTGACGTCACATCTGCTATGGATATTTGCATCACTAGTGACTGACAGCGAAATGGTTTCAACAATTCATTTCTCAGGCCACAGCTTGATGTCAGTATGTGTGCTTGACAACGTTTGAAATACTTGTGAATTTGGGAAATTATTTGGGTGTGTGTGTAGAGGCTGTGTGTGTTCACTGTGAAATTGCTCATATACCATAAAGAAATAATGTATGGAGGTTATCATTAGTTATCATTAAATAAATATTTTCTCTTTGTGCATAGTAGTTACAACATAACAAATTACATTTAACACATTTCTACATTTTGGCAGAAAAAGGACTGATGATAGTTTAAATATGTATAAATACTGCTGAATATTCACATTTTTAAAAATCATTTCGTTATATTTGAAGGTGTTGGAGGATTCGTTGCCAGGCAGCGATCTCGCACGACAGTTTGGAAACGACATACACAGAACCAGTCTCAAGAAGATCTCGGTATGGAAGGTAATATAATACTGGAAAATGTCTCTAAACATTTAGTCTAGTACAGAATCTAGCTCAGTCAGTAATGTGTTCGCCTGAGGTGTTTTGATAAAAGGATCAAAACCTTTGGTGGAATCTTTCTCCGATACTTATTATTTATTTTTTCACCATTGTTCCACAACTGGTATATCAAAGGCTATGGCTCAGTGGATAGGTCTACAGGCCCATACGCAGGGGGGAGGGGGGTGCTACAAGTACGCACGCACCCCCCTAAATCTGTCTAGGTCTGTAAATGCACATTTGGATTGACGCTAATTTACTAGAATAACGTTAAAAAACGAAAATAAAACGTGGATATCCACTGTCATAAATGCAGTTATTGTAACGGGCCTTCACAAACGCACCCCCTAATGAAAATCCTGCGTACGGGCGTGGGTCTATGCCACTTACAACAACCAGTGGTCCACAACATGTTTATTAAAAGGACATGGTTTATGCTCTGCTGTCTGTGGGAAGTGTATATAAAATATCCTTTCTGCTGATAGTAAAAATGTAGCAGATTTTCTGTGATGAATATGTATCAAAATTAACAAATGATTAATAAATCTAGGCACGGATGCAGGATTTCTGAAAGGGTGGTCTTAATTTGAATTTCTGAAAAGGGGGGGGGGGGTCCAAAAGTGATGAGTGAGTAGAAATGGTATAAAATGGTTAATTTTCACATCCTTTCACTCTTTAAAGGGAAGAAAACAATTAGAGAAAAGATGGCGTCCTTACCCCCCAGACCCTCTCCCCTGGATACGCCACTGAAATCAGTGTGGTTCAGTGGTGTTATTGAACAAAGGACAATAAATGTCTAGTTGTTTTATTGTATATAATATTGAAAAATACAGTAGAATCCTCTTAATTGCAAAGGCATTCTGGCCAAATACTTTATACAGTTAAAAAGATTATTCCTTTATTAGAAATGCTAATTTAAAGTTATGTTACTGTTGTGTTATTTGATATAAAATCAAAATATATTTATCATATAGTAATTACAAAAACCAAAAATATTCCATATAGTAAGGAATTCCTTGATCATGTAACCTGAATGCTACAACAGATGCTAAAATAATATACAGTTGCACTTAATTTGTGGTCATTTTGTGGTTATTTGATAAATAAAAAAAGAGTAAAGATTCACCATGGTATTTGATATTTTGTAAGAAAATAATTGAGTTTTCTACTTTTTCTTATGTAATTAACCAGTCATTACAAAGAAATTAAAAGGCAGTTAAAAAAAATTCTTTGTATATATTTGAATGCAAATGGTTTTGTGCAGCAGAATATTATGCAAATAAGAGAAATATGCTATTATCAGGAATGCAATTAAGTTGACTTGACTGTATATTTCTTCTCTTTTGTTCATCACTTCAGTTGAGGGAGAACCAGGAATTACACCTGAAGGGACACCGCATGCTCCGGAGAAGCAGAAACGACGTAGACGTTCTAAAAAGAGTAAATTGGAGGAAAGTTTCCCCACATATTTACAGGTATGATAAACAAGCTTTATACCTTGTGTTGATGTCAATAATATTGCATTTAAAAAAAAATATTTACCTTCAGGACACTGCAGGCAACATTTCTCGACAACGTCATGCAAACACTTGAATACTAAAGGTGATATTTCTCGATAATCAAAGTGGTCCTTTAAAATTAGTATTTCCTGTTGTATTATGGGAGGAAATGATGCAATACCTATCAACACAGGATGTCGCCAATTGCAAATGGCGGCTTTTAGAAACGCTTGAATTCTTTATAGATTTTTGGTGTAAGTTTGGGTCTTTTTCATAAAGCTTTTCACAACATGACGAGCAATGGTGGCACAGCGTTACACAGAAATTTTGATGACCTGATAGGGAGTTAATATTATTCTGGGGTTTAGTGATGGTGAAGATTTTGATTTTGAATATTGGGAGTGAACAGAGAGACAATTTTCAAATAAATGTTTTTTAATGAAACCGAGTGTGAGGGCGAGAATATGGTGTTGAATGTGAGCGATCTGACCATAAGTACAAATGACCAAGCATGGTTTACATGTTTTTATGTTGGGTTTTTTCACATTCTTAGACAGATAATCGTGCACCTACAAAAAAAAAGCCCTTCAAAACTCAAAAATAATATTAATTTGTTCACACCTTTATATTATTTTATTGTTTTGTTAAGTTTTGAAGTCAAAATATTTGATCCAAATGAGATACCTCTCGAACTGATTCTTCTCAAAATTAATCCAGCTTTGGGGGGAAATAACTCTTAAAAGAATTCAGTAGTCTAAAGGTTAATATTCTGTTTGTTGGAATAATCAAGGCACAAAACATCCATTAAAAAAATAATAATAATAAAGTTATTTTATTTTTTGTTGATAATTTGGCTTATAATGCACAGTATACTGCCAGGATATTACATCTGTCAGAAAACTAAATTGTTTTAAAACCGTAATATACTGTATGAATTTACTCAAAAGGTTGGGTATTTTTTATTTTCACAGGAAGCATTTTTTGGCAAGAGTTTGTTAGACACGAGCAAGGAAAATAAGGAGACTTTAGCCGGATCAGATTCAGAGAAAGACAAATCTCGTCCTTCATCTCGTCAGTCAGCCCATGGTAGCAGCATTGACACGGATATTGTGAAATCTTTACCGCCAGGGCAGCAGGACGTCTCTCTTCCTTCAATGGGACACACTGATGATATGCATAATTTGGGTAAGGGTGTATTAACAGTTCGTCATATTGCTGCTTTAGAACCAAAAGACAGGCCTGCACAAATTGCATGAATGATCGTTTCATTTATGCAAATTTATTTCACATAACCGATTTACTTTTCGTGTAAAATTTGTTAATTTTAAAGTTGTTTTTCCATTTTTTTTTAACCGGTTATGCAAATCAAAATAGGTTATGCAAATTTATTTGGCGTAACCTATGCCCTGACAGTAACAGTTGGATTCTCTTATTCACCAATTTTTCAAAATTTAACAAATATACTTGCTAGGTTTAGGCTTCATACAAATTTTTGATGGTTAAAAATATTATATATTTTATGTGACAGATGATGGTGATCTGAAAGACATTCTGCCTGGTGATTTAAGTGACCTGCCACAAGAAGATGATATTCTCAAGATGTTTGACAGTGAAGGTATTCATTCATCAGTCTTTCTTTATGTGACCATCATGAGTAAAAAAATATAAAACAAATTCAGTCAAGTAGCAATCACTGGTGATGAGTAAAATTAACTGATGCTAGTTCCTTCTGGCCAGAAGATATTTTGTTTACCAAAATACTGTTTAGTTATTACCCCATTGGGCACTCATAACTCGGTACATGTTGGTTGTTATTTTCCCACTGAGAAAGTAAAGTTTGTTTTACTTAACAACGACTCTAAAGCACATTGATTTTTATCTTATCATCGGCTATTGGACGTCAATCATATAGTCATTCTGACATGTATTAGAGGAAGCTCGCTGCTGCCACATAGGCTGCTCTTTTCCAATAAGCAGCAAGATGTCTTTTAAATACAACCACCAGCAAAGGTTTGTGTTCTGTATATAAATAAAATAAAATAAAATTATTTACTAGCTTCCAACATCCCCATTGATGGTGAACCTGTGGATTCTTCTGGAGACAAGATGAGAGAAACTTCTAACAAAGATGACCTTGACATGCTGGCTCCAGACCTAGGCGTTGATAAAAATCTTGATGTGGATAAAATGTTATCAGACGGTAAGTACTAATTCATTAAATATTTCTGTTCTAGAAGCTGGACACGACTAGGTGGAGCATCTGTCTCGAGTTGCAGTTGTTCATCTTTTTTATTTTTCTCTCTCTTTATTTTTTTGTCACTTTTCCGCCCCAGATTAGGTGCCTTCCTCTTAAGGCGTAGAATCCGGGGGGGACAGGCCCGAACCAAATTGGATGTGGGCATGCTCAAACTACTTCAAGTCAAGTTGTTCATCTGATTGATCCTCTTCGTCAGGCTGTTTCTCATTCCAGCCAGTGGTTCATGACTGATGTAACAAAGCTAGTGGCAGGATTTGTATGCACCTTGAAAAACCATGGATTTTTAAAGACTTTTTATTTTTTCAAGGCCTTAAAAATTCTCGAATTTGATTAAATTTAAGGAAAGAGCTTGAAAGTCATTGAATTTTGTCAAAATAGTTGTGTAAAAATTACCAGAAATAAAATTTACGAAGACACCTTGAGTCATGGTTATAAATAGTACTCTCGCGAGATCAAGTAAGTCGTGAGACTTACTGGTTCTGCCACCATTTTTAATTGTTTTAAAAAGTAACGTTTTTGATTTTTCTAATATTAGTGCTTGAAAAGTCCTTAAATTTTGACTCTAGACAGGTGTATGAACCTTGCTGTGGTATGTTTTGGCCTATCAGTTGAAAGATGCACATGGCCGACTCCTTACCACTAATTGGCTGTCATCAACATTACCTAGTTTGTATACATTTCTAATTTTGTGTGTTAAATAGAGTCACAAGCACATTTTCTATAATAACAGGATCTGACTAACTGATATACAACATTTTGAAGAGAATAGAATTTTTTTTTATTTCCAGGTCAGTAATGTTTTATTTATTAACTAAATAAAATTTAAATAATAATTAGAAGAATGGAATTTAGGTTTTTAAAATTTAATTTCCAAAACTGTCATCCTGTTTCATCTGTCGAAACAAACTAAAGTAATTAACAAAAAATCTTTGATTCCTGTGAGTGAAAAATACAAATATTCTACTAGTAGGTCCTTGGCGAATGGAAATATTTCTAGATTTTTGTTTGTTTTGTTTAGTAACACCACTAGGGAACATTGATTTATTACTCCTCAGCTATTGGATGTCAAACATTGGTTATTCTGATACACAGTCAAGTGTGAGCCAGCCTCCAATGGGTTTTGAACCACTGTCATCAGCTTGAGTGTCCGATATTTCTTGATTTCTACCCTGACTGTAATTATTTGTCTTTCAGTGAACCTAGGTCCACATCTCGATCAGATAGACAGTAAAATGGTGGAGGACATATTTAAAGGGGTTTTACAAGGACAGGAACCTACAGGTCCAGAAACATCAGCTTCAGCTCCCGCAGTCGGTAAGGTCCTCCCCCCAGTTTGTTTTTTTGATTTAAGAGGCTTGGAAATTAATTCTAGACCACTTTGATGTAGGTTAGTGGTGTTCCAACCACGAGCATGGAAACACTTGCCTTTAAATTTTTTTTTATCCCATGACTTTGAGGGTACAAAGTCATACCCTCAGAAAATTTAAGGGTACGGAATTTTATCCACTGGCAAAAACCATGTAAGAATTGTACTAATAATGGATATAACTTAATTTATTTGTGACATTTGATAAAAGCCAGATGGGCAATTCCACTGTCATGGGTGTGACCATCAGAGAGGTTTTATAGAATATACCATGAAAACCTCACATGGCAGCTTTAATTTCAAGATATTATTGGAAACACTGACACTTAAATTATGAAGTACAGTCATCATTATATTTATCAGAAGCCTCTTACATTCATCAGACAATGTTTTACTCCTTAACGGGTGTGAAAGTTAAGGTCACACCCGTTACAGGGGTAAAACTTTGGCTAGTCACTATACTAGTTCTCTTTCAAATATAATGGTGATTGTACTTTATAATATGGGTGTCGGTGTTTCTAATCACACCTTGAAACCAAAGCCACTTTGTAAGGTTTTCATTGTATATTCTAAAAAACCGCTGATGGTCACACCCGTGACAATGGAATTGCCCAGATGGCTGCAAATTTTAATTTTGAGTGATTTACAGTTTTATTATAATTATGGCATTTCTTCCTTTTGGAGGAGTTTATTTACATCCACAAATCTTTATATTTATAAAAATTTTAATTTTGTTTTCGGTTTCTTGTGCCAGGACCAAACCAGTTTCACATGCCCCAGCCTCCAGCTGCTCTTCCCGGTGGTCCGATGTTTCCTCCGAACCCAGGTGCACCACGGATGATGGGGCCTGCAGATATGATGGGAATGCCCACACATGGACCCAACCAGCAGAACATGCCAAACACAGAACAGCCACCGGCGAGTGGCCCACTACCTAGCTTTGGTACCAATCCAACTTATCCACCAGGCTTTGGGTAAGTGTTTAGGAATCTATCATATATTCCCTATTTAATGTTCTAGACCATTTTGCTAAATAAAAATTACTTACCCCAGCATAAATCCATGATTGTGCCATAGTATCTAAAGTATGTAACGAAAGTTTGTTTTATTTAACGACGCATCTAGAGCACATTGATTTTTATCTTATCATCGGCTATTGGACGTCATACTAAAGTATGTAAAGAATGCACACACTAGCAATCTGTACTGTACAAAATATTTAACAGTAAAAACGTGATTTCAAATTATCGTAAACTCGATAAACTACAAATTTGTCAAATGTAATACCCCCATGGGCTTAAAATAGTGAATATACAGTTTTTCATCTATTATTTAGTTTTTTGTTCAATGACACTACTGAAGCACATTAATTTATTAATAATCAATTATTGTATGTCAAACATTGCCAAGTTGTCATTTCTTTTCATTTTTTACAGGTTAAATCGCATAAATTTAAATTACATTCTATAAATGAAAGCCCTTAATTGTTTTTTTATTAATAATTTTGCAATTTTTGTCACTACAGCAAAGTGTAAGACAGCTTCTGATGGGTTTTGAACCACTGTCTTCAGCTTGAGAGTCTGATATCCTATCACTAAATCTCACTCTGTTTAGAAATCTATACAAAGCAGCTAGAAAAGACACTGACTCCGGCTTTTAATAAATGTTTAGACAATATAAATACATTGGTTTGTTTATAAGTATATATTTGAAAAATAATCATCATTTAAATATTAAGAAAATGTTGTTCTTTTTTAGCCCTCAGCCGATAAATCCAGGATTTGGTCCAGTGCAGCCACCACCGTGGGCGTTAGATGAAGCTAATTCAGAGGAGGGAAGCAGTCGGCGGAATATTATAAAATGGGAAGCAGATGAAGCTCTTGGCCTGAATGCGACGATCTCTTCCATTCTATACGTGAACATGAATCATCCTAATTTAAAAACTGAATACACAGGTATAAACAGACAGGGTGAGAATTGTACGTGGAATTCCGCGGATTTTATCTCCCCAGGATCGATCTTGTGAATCGCCTAAATCCAATGAGATAATTTTGTGGGGGGGTGAGGTCCATTTTTTTGGCTGTTTCTCTTCTAAGCAACGAAAAAGAACCCGATAGAAATGAATTAGAGTGAATTATTGCTTAATATATTCAATTTGTGTAGAAGAAAACCTGCACAACCCGAAATCCATGTAATCTTAAAAACAAAATATTTTAACTTTGTGACATTTTAGGCCATCCCGTGACATGTCAGGTTTACTCTGCGCTTTCACATATAATAAAAAATATACCAAAAATAATTTTTTTTTTTTTTTTAACTGTATACATGGGTACGTAATGCACAACTTAATAGCAGCTAAATAATGTACTGAAGTGTCTTAAAACAAAAAACCTTTTTTTTCAAAGCTTGCTAATGCCATTGTGGAGTGTTTCTTATGTAGACCATATGCTAAAAATGTATGTTTCATACATAATAACAGTAGGTTAAATGTGTAGAACATTTCATCCCTTTTTTTCTTGAAATTTTGATTGTTATTATTGCAGACTGGCCAGAAAGGGCAAAGCACATAGCCAAGTTGTGGAGGAAGCTGTCGCCCGAGGAGAAACAACCATATCTGGTAACTAAATACACTATTTAATAGCACTGGTGCAGCCATTTAAATATTGAGGGGCAAGACTGAATCGGAGTGCCTACATAATAATAAATATAAATATTGTCACTAAAAAAGGGTGCCACATATTACTGTGGGGCATGTGCAAATGTTACATCTGGCTGCGCCGGCCCTGATAGTATTTTATTATTGTCATTAATAAATTTTGAAACTTTTTAATTAGATTTTAACAGATTTCATATTTTTATCAATATACAGTATAACCTCAATTTATACGCCATCTTCTCATATCACCAACTTTCTTCCAAGTACCATTTGTTTTATATTTAGCGCCACCCTTGCTATCTGCCATCCGCCAAACATGTTTTTGAACAAAACGCATTTTATATGTTACAGTCCCCTCGATTGTATCGCCAATGCTTCAGTTAGCCTTATATTGGCCTTAATTAAGCTCATCAGGCATTGTTACTTTTGTTATTATCTAATGATTGACAACACCACTGTGTTAGTTGTCAGTGCAGTGATTTTGCAGTTCATAGAAGTGGCGGTACAAGACAAAAAGCTGCTAATCACATGATAATAATGTTTGGTGGCACATTCTTGGCACTTTCACTTTAACGCCAACTCGATATAACACCATAATCATATTGGTACGACAGTAGGCGGTAAATGAAGGTTATACTGTATTATATATATAAATTGATGAGTTATGTTTTTAAAATTATTAACCAACTATTTGGCTATAGATTGAATTGAAATGATGCCAGCCATGTTTTGTATAGCATGTAGAATTTAATCGTTTTTTTTTAATTGAACACGTTTTATATTTGGCACATGGAATATTAATAACCAAATGATGACTTGTTATTTTCAAACAATTTCAAAATTTACGGGTAGACGCTTTGACTAGTTGTAAATTCTTTTCATTTTTGTTTTACAAACTTAAGCACCTAAACAATGACTGGACATTTCAATAGATTTTTTTTTTAAAGTACATTCTATGTACCACAACTCTTATTTTTGTTCTACCAGTAATTTCAAAATTTGTAGATGGACACATTGCCTAGTTGTAAATTTCTGTTTGTTTTTATTTTTTACAGGCTAAATCACATAATAGCCAAATGGAAATTTCAGCAGATATTTAAAAACAAAGTGCGTTCAGTGTACAATAATTTAAACGATAATTTAAAAATGTTTAGATGGATACATTGACCAGTTGTAATTTCTTTATATTTTTCTGTTTTACAGACTAAGGCTCATAAAAATTTCAAGATATTTTCTATGATGACTTTTTTAACCAATAATTTCATATTTAGTGGGCTACATTGATCATTTGTAATTTCTTTATACTTTCTCTCTTTGTTTTACAGGCTAAAGCACGTAAAAATCGAACTAGCAGCCGCGTACAGAAAGCACAAAAAGTAAGCATTATGGGTTCTGTTATGCATGTATGCGATTGATGGGTAGTGCCATAACATATTAACGCATGGTGCTCATATTAAACATCACTAGATGCTCTGCATGTAACATACTTAAAGCTAAAACATTGCTGTTGACCTACATTACAGCAAGTGACCCTATTCACTAGATTAGAAAAGAACGTGACTGCCTCAATATAGGCATTTTCTGAATATTTTTTAATTTGTCTTTGTACCAAACAAATATTTGTGTATAAAACACCCCAAATCTGTAGCTTTGATTGTGTATTGAAACTCATATTTCCACTATTTACAAAAGGCTTTTTTTTTTAACCTCTATCTTCAGTTTGATAGTCACACATTGCCTGTAAAGCTGTTTGTCGTTGGATCAATCCTCAGTGAACCCATTTGCAGTTCGGGCATTTTTCCTTTCCAACCAGTGGTCCACAACTGATTTATCAAAGGCATTCTCTCCTACACACATGACAAAATATACATGGTCTTTGTTAAACCATGTTCGTACTATTGGCTGGGGAGAGCGAGATGTAGTTCAAACGGTAGCATGTCCGTTCCAACCAGTGATCCACACCTGGTTCATCAAAGGCTGTGGTACATGCTGTGCTGTCTATGGGACAGAGCATATAAAAAAAAACCTTGCTACTTATTGGAAAGAGAAGATTATGTGATGGTGGCGGCTTTCCTCTAAAATAAATATGTCAGAATGACTAAATGTTTGATGTAATAGCCAATGATAAGATTAAAATCAATGTGCTCTAGAGGCGTGGTTAAATAAAACAAACTTTACTTTTGAAATACTTTGAAAAAAAGTGATTTGTGTAATGACACCATGGCACATTCAGCAGCTATTAGGTGTTAAATGTATTGTGTTTGCAACTCAATGTCTTCGGAGGAAACCTGCTACCATCACATAAGCTACTCTTTTAAGATTTGCAGCACATAAAAAAAGAAAATTTTATTACACTCACAAAGCTGAATATTTGGTGTCTTTTATGTCATTTTTTTTCTTTCTGCTTTTGAGCAAATATTCAGAAATTACCTGTAAACCAGGCCCATAGCCAGCATGTTTAGTGGGGGAAATCGAAATTTCATTTAGACGGAACTCATCAATAAAGAAAATGAAGAAAAAATTTATATATTTTTTTTCATTTTAACGGAATTCTCAATCCTGCAGGGAGGATCATCCGAACCCCCTGACCCCCTTCAGCTACAGGCCTGTAAACCTAGTAAATAACGTCACATATGACATAGGTTGATGGACAATTCCAATATAGTTGCTACATAATGTAGATGGCACCCTAACACCACTTTATAAAACAAATTTTCTCTGAAAATGGAATTGTTGCTGTGGATTGGTAAATGCTTTCATAGAATTTATAATTATTGTTTATTACAAGTTATTGCATTTCTTTGTATAGAAAGTGTCAAACTATTGGTCCTCAAGTAATGTAATAAGGTTGTATGTGTCATCCTTTCTGAAAAAGTGATCCATTGGTAGAATATTGGACTCTCAAGCTGAGCATAATGGTTCAAAAACCATTGGGGGCTAACTTAAACTTTAATTCACGATTGTGATTTATAGAGGGTCGGGGTTTATAACTGTGATTTATAGAGAGTAAGAGGGTACAGAATTGTGATAACTGATATAGAGAGGGTCAGAGGGTACAGATTTGTGATATATAGAGGGTCAGAGGGTACAGAATTGTGAGATATATAGAGGGTCAGAGGGTACAGAATTGTGAGATATAGTGGGTCAGAGGGTACAGAATTGTGATATAGAGGGTCAGAGGGTACAGAATTGTGAGATATAGAGGGTGAGGGTACAGAATTGTGAGACATAGAGGGTCAG
>JAULBS010080545.1:0-19239 GCA_032355785.1 Symmetromphalus regularis | reverse complement strand
TTTGTGTTTTATATGATATATATATATATATATATATATATATATATATATATATATGCATGCAGACATATGCTACCTGAAGTGTCTGTTACATTTAATATTGTATATTATTATTATCTATGTATACGTGTGCACATTCACAACCTTTTGTTATATTTTCTGTCCGGGGTTTCCCAGGTGTCTGTCAGGTCAGTCTAATTAATCTATGATACTGTTTACCTATCACGAGTTTCAAGCCGTGTTATCACGCGGATCTTTAAAACCTGTATACTCCAAGCCAATCAATACAAACTGCTAGCGAGTCGGTGCAAACAAAAAATCAATTTATACATCCAACTGTTACAATCCGACTCAGCGTTTTAATTCCCAGGCTCTAACTGCGGGAAATTGCTTCACAACTGAACTGTTACATAATAATATGTCAGGAAACGAAACGCAATTGTTTGACAAACCAACACACCTGTGGCCGATCTAAGGACAGTAGCTCGAATGCCTTCATTCGTTAGGTATTTATAACACACCCCTTGACAGATCACGTGACTGTTTTGTCGCATGCCAATTGGTCAGGCGTATCGACGAGGAATGCGACAATCTATTTCCATTCACACCTGGAAGGGGGGAATATTACGTTGATTTATCGAAATGACCAGGCTATTAGTGGAATGTTTATGATTGTGGGTGAGCAATGGCGGTCAAACCCTGACAGGAATACGGAGTGAGAAATGGTTGTGCGAGTGACACTGCTGATGTTCCGGCTGAAGCTTTAGGATTTACGTTGGCTACACAGGTGTTCGTTCGTTCACTGCTATGGACGACGACTGGATGACAAACACCGGGACCCCGGCCTCGGCTGGCGATGGGGCGTTTGAACGTTTTCTCACGGCTGCTATCGCCGCGATTATAACCATCATGTTCTCATGGAGATTACTGGCCCAAGAAGAAGACCGCGCTATAGAGGCGATGGGTGCGGTGGGCGGGGCACCGTCCGTCCGCGGAAAACCCGTCCCCCAGGTTGTTATGAAAAAAGCTATCCACATGGCTAAAGCGGCGGGATATACAGAGGAAACGGATAAGTTAGAAACGACAATTCTGAGAACGACAATGGGAGATGACACCGCGAAGGTCAACTCTTCTCTCACCTGTTCAGGTAAGAGCGAACCATGCGACCTAGTTAGCGAGGAATTGATTACGTGTTGGGAAGAAGGCCAAACAAATGAAAACCTGTTGTGCCCCGAAGACTCGTCTGCTGTTAAAATCAATGAAACCGACGAGACTGCCACAGGTCAAAGTGAGTACCGAACTATTTTAGACGATCAAAACTACCACTCGTTTGACAGGGTAATTCCTGAATTTGATGATAATATAGAACCGAGAGAGCTAGATTCCGAGGAGGAAATTTACTGTTGTATGATGTTGGAAACGATCATGGAGGAGGATTCGGACGAAATGCAGAGTTCCAGCAGTGAAACGGATACGCGGGAACGATCCGACTGGAACTATATTGAGATTATTAACCCCGGGGAAAGTTATGATTCTCCCGTCGACTATGACGAAGGGTCGTCTGTTGATGACGATTCAATGTACGCGAATGTGAGCGGCGAAAGTGACGAGAAACAAAGGTTAGAATCAGACGATGTGTATGATGCGCAAACAACTAATCTGCAATTTCCGGAAGATGAAGCGGATGACAGCAATTCGGAAGACAGTGACGAGTCTGTGATAACGGTTGTTACGCGGCAATCATCAGACGACAACGAAAGCCCTTCGCATAAATTACTTGACTTTCATTTTTCAAGTGCAGACAATACACCACAAATTTCAAATGAAAATGATAATCTGAGTAGAGACAATCTTCCTATTACTACTACAAGTACTACTGATGCACATGTTCCACTTGACGTTGGGGTTTTAATACAAATGACACCTCAACATGAACACATTCCAAAAGAGGATGATCCTAAGCTAGGTGAAATAAATGTCAACGATTCTGACAGTTCGTCTGTCCAGATTTTGGATTCTCAGTCAATTAATTTCGAATTACTCAACAATAATGTCATTTCGACTGACAAGACAAATATTCATGCCAACAATGTAACAGACGACACACGTCAGGATGTCAACAAAGAACAGTATGAGACGTGTGATGTGAATAAAAACATAGACGTGATGAGTTCGAGTACACATAAACAAATGACGTCACACGATCTAGCGACCACCGGGGATAGTGCTACATATGTTGAACGAAACGAAGAAAGGATCACGGAGAACAGGGAAACTCTCAAAAGGAATATAGATTCGGAGGATACAGCAAACATTGACACATCGTCTCCGCAGTTCGAGAGTGAGTCCAAACAGGTCAAGTATAATGATGCAGAAAAGTCATCTGCTATGGAGAAAAGTCCTCTCGGGTTCATTCTGTCGAGGTATGAATCAGAAATAACCAAGTATGAAGAACATTTTTATATAACAGATAAGAATACATCTTATCGTGAAACCATAAACGTTTCCACTGAAAAAGTATTTATTTGTGATATTGGTGCATATGGACCTGTTCGCAAGGAAAACGAGGATATAGATACAAATGTTGGTACTTCCAAAGAAGATACTGAACTTCCAGTACAGGTAGAACAAGTGAAAGCAGGTTGTGATATAAACAAGGAGGACCAACATCTAGAAAATGCAGAAGACATATTTAATGTGGATGGTGAATCCGAGGAAGGTGACATTATTACAGCGTGCAACGATACCGAAGACGAAAGCACTGTTGATATTTTGAATAAAAGTATCAACGAAGAATCAAGTGGTGGTTCTGAAGAGGAAGGATGGACATTTACTGAAACTGTTGAAGTTGTCACCGTATTGAAAGATGCAGATGGTAATGTATTTTTCCCAAGCATTTCAAGCCATACATCTGGAATTCAGGACAGACCAATTTCGGGTTTTCAAATAAAAGATGAACCTATTACTAGTTATCAAATTAAGGACCGACCTATTCCAAAGAAACGCACAGTTTTCTCTGAAACAGGCTCGTCTTCCAGTGATCATACTGGAACATTTGTTTCGAAGCCAGTTGATGAGGTGGAACAGTTTAAACCAGAAGAGGAGACTGATGTATTTCGACCTCTTATTGACTCTGACGATGCAGAAAGGGTTTTATCTGGTGGAAGTATCTCGGCTGATGGGGATGTTATTCTCTCTGGTTCTCACATGAGTCAGAAGCCTGGAAGATCGCTGTTTTTTGAAGAACTAAATGATCCATATAAAACCAAAATGTCTTCCTTTGATGATGTCTTTCATACTGACTCCTCACCGAGGATTTTCAGGCTTTCAACCGGGGCATCCGTCTCGTTGCCATCATTATTACGTGACGATTATTCTCAAAAATGTAACCGACCATTGTCAGAATCGTCACCAAAACAGGCAAGCTTCAATGTCCTGGAAGGACCTGTTATTGACCTGACAGAAGATCCCAACTTTTTAAAAACAATTCGGAAATTGCGTTACTCCGAGTCAACTGTTCCACCTAGTGAAAATAAGAAACAGCCAGAAATAGCTGATTCGGCAGTAGAACAGCCACCAGAAATACCTCCATCACCACAAATACTACAATCTCCACAAATATCCAAGACACCACATGCGCAACATCCGTTTGGCTTTTCAAAAACTGTTGTTGAGGATTCTCCAGTGATAGCTAGCTCTCCCATCATTGTCAGTTCACCAGTAATAGCAAAATCCTCAACTATTGCGAAACCACCAGCTATTGCAAAACCATCTGTTATTGGGAGTTCACCCGTTATTGCAAAATCACCAGTTATTGCGAGTTCACCCGTTATTGCAAAATCACCAGTTATTGCGAGTTCACCCGTTATTGCTAAATCACCTGTTGTCGGAAAATCGCCCGTCATTGCAAAATCACCAGCAATTTCTGATTCACCAGTTATGGAAAAATCGCCAGCTATTGCAAGTTCACCTGTTATTGCAAAATCACCAGTTATTGCCAGTTCTCCAGTTATTGCTAATTCACCAGTTTTATTAAGTTCACCTGTTATTGCAAGTCCACAAATCCCTAGTTCGCCTGTTATTCCAAGTTCACCAATGATTGCAAAATCGCCAGTTGTTTCAAGTCCACCTACAAAGACATTATCTCTAGATGATAACAAAACCTCTTTCACAAAAATACCGTCACCATCATCATTGCCACTAAGCATGTCAGGGCAGTATCAAAGCAATTCAAAGAGCTACCCAAATGTGTTTCAAGAGAGTAGTTCTGTTGAAAACGCTCCAGAACTGTTCTTAAGTTCACCAACGATTTCGGAATATCATAGAGTAATGCAGTCACCAGCTAACAAATCTCAAATTGAATCTTCCACTCGTTCCTATTTGTCAAATGATGAAGCTGTCGAGAAACATGCACCAGTCATTGATGAATCTCCGGTCTCGTCACCTCCACAAAGTGCCCAAGACAAGTACTCTTTGTCTGAGTCTTTTGATACTGCTGACCTATCAACTGCTCCACCAAGGAAACCAAGAACCTTAAAAGAGATCAAAAGAAAACTTGCCCAAAATAAAGCTAACCGAGCTGCTGGAAGACCAAACATTGGTCCATTTATTCTACCCGATGTCCTCATTTCTCCTGCAAGAATGAAAATTATTGCCTCACGACGGAGGTTCCTGAGTGAACAAAACCTAGCGTCAGATGGCGCTCAGGAAAGGTTTGATGGTTTCAAACAGTCGGTGGTATCACCTCCAAGACGCTTGTACAAATCTCCTCGTCGTCCGAGTAGCAGTAGCTATAGCAGTCAAGGGAGTCTTGAACATATCTCCGAGTTGTATCCATCATTCTATTACGATGACTCCATTATTAAACCACACATCGACGAACTGCATGCTGACTGTATATTTACACCAGAAGGTAGACGAGACATTCTTAACAAAACACAATCGATAGAAAATCTTGCTTTAAATTTGAATGCACATTTACGTAGGTACGGCTCCGTAACGTCTTTAGTTGAAACTGACCTTGACACTGGGGACACCTCGGAAAGCAAAGCCTTTCCAGAAACCGATCTTGATTTTTGGTTTTCTTTACAGGATCACCAGCCATTAGAACGAGCAGTCAGTATGACAGACTTACAGACCTCAAGACCTGCCAGGAAGCATGGCAAGGGCAGGTTTGCAGACCGTCATGTTCCTAAATCCAAGAGTCTTCAAACTCTGGAGACGAACTTGGATGAGGACACAGACATCCTCAAACGGACACCCTCTGTGCATGAACTTAGAATAAGTAAGTCTTTGTCAAAGCTAAACGTTCCGGATTGGTTCAAAAATTCGAGTTTGTCAAAGTCTGGAAGTTGTCTTCTGCGGCAAGGTTCAACATCAACTATGTCATCATGGGGATTCAACCCCAGCCTTACATCATCACCGTGTCCTTCAGTAACGCCACAAAGCAATTCTGTCATCATCAAAACGAGAGTGTCGCCATCGAGTAGTATGAGGTTGTTCAAATCGACAAAATTCCCAGCAGTTCCTAAAATAACTGAGAGCAAAGCAGACAGTACGAAAGCACCAACTGTTAAACTACCAAGTGACAAATTTAGAACAGCCGAGAAAAACAAAGCACTTTGCAAAATTCCAATAGTGCCTTTTGCGCAAATTCGTGCAATGTTTGAAGCAAAAGCTGCTAATGCCCGTGCTGAAAAAGACACTGTTCCGTGTAAAGATGAATCTGTATCAAAAATAAAGATTCAACAGAAAAACGTGCCAATAGTTACGATCTCTGCAAGTGATATTGTTCAGTTAGATGGAAGTCCAAAAAGGCCGAGAAGTCCCGATGGAGTTGGCAGCCACAAGAAACCAAGTAGTCCAACAGAAAAAATTTCATTCTTTGAAAGTCTGAGAAATAAACAACCGGAACCAAAACCACAAGAGTCCAGTTCCACATCAAAGCAGGTAGCTATTTCTAGACGCATTGATGCTTACCGTTCACAAACTGCACCATCCCAAACCACCAAACGTGTTGAGCCCCCTACATATAGCTCCATGCCAAAACCCATGGCCGTTTCAAAGCGCAAGGAAATCTTTCAGAATCCCCCAACCATCCAAGCCCCTAGTAGTAGCTTTAGTAGTAGTAACCGCTTTCAGCCCTCGACAAATGGCTTTTCTGCTCCGGTAACTCCAGATGCCCCACAAGTGAAAGCTCCCACTGTGATCAGTTTAGAACCTACACCAACGGTAAAAGCCCCTATGCAGTCACCATCAATCAAACCAGAAAAAATTTCAGCATTTCAACCTGTTGGATCCAGCTCGGCATTTCAACCAGTTGGATCCAGCTCAGCATTTCACCCAGTTGGATCCAGCTCAGCATTTCACCCAGCTGGATCCAGATCCATAGAATCTGCTCCAATGGTCAAAACTCCACCAACTGTCATAGCGTCACCAACTGTCATAGTTTCGCCAACTGTCAAAGCTCCACCGACTATGAAAGAGTCGACAACCATCAAAACTCCATCAGCAGTCCAAATTGAAGTGTCGCCTCAAATTACAAGTGTGCCACCAGCAAAAGAACCACTCAAATCCGCTTTAATGTATAGCAGTAGAACGTCGTCTCTAGAAGTGAATGGAAGGCCAGTACCAAAACCAAGAACAGACATTGTCAAAGGGCCAAAACCAATTGACGATGAATCTAAAAGAGAATCACAAAATCTGCCTAATCTTAGAATTGATCCCGGAACCGCATACAGGCCGAGAATCGACCCAGGACAAGAACGTTACATAGAAAACCAGCCGCAGATAACTAAATCTGACTCTAACTCGCAGTCTAAGCCATTTCCTGTCAGGGTAGGTAACCAAAGTGAGAGCCTGACTGCGCCTAAGCCATCTTCAACTGTGGCCTTCCCAAGACCAAGAGCCGGTGTTCCCGTCCCCTCTCGGAGTCATAAAGGTAAGGCGTTTTCATTTGGTTTCTTTGCACCTGACCTGCATGAAGTTTCTTTTTGATGTAAGGTAATAACTTTTAATCCGCTTTTATCTTTGGCTTTATTAACTGCAATTTAATAGTCATGCCTCTTATTTAATTACATAACTGAGGCGACGTTCTGTGCATCACACAATTTGTAAAGTAAATTGAATCATTTATGTATATAATAAAACGTTTTTAATACTTCATACGTGATTCATTGATTCATTTAGAGAAATGCAAAACACATCATGGCTTTGTCGAAATCCCCGTTGGACTCGTGAAAAGACCAGATTTTAAAATAAATTTATATAACCGGTGGCGGATGCAGAAGATTTATTTGGGAGAGGTGGGCAATAATATGATGCCGATTCCTAGGATTCTTTAACGTTAAAAAAAATAAATTAAAAATGTTATTTAAATCACAAAATTTAAAGGGGGGGGGCTCGGGCCACCTTGATTCGCCACTGCTAACAACGTGCAAGATTCTTTCCAATAATACACAGAGTAGTTGATATTAATGCAAAAACACTTAACGTCCTGGAACAGGTTGTACGACTATTTTGATAGCGCATGTCAGCATAACTTTGTCAAAAGGCACCATGACCAATTGTATGCAGCTGTTCCGTGTTGGCAACTAACCATTTAATCGTTTAAATTAATGCGCTAATGTTAGGATTTCTTATAACAACATTATAACATCAATACTGTAAAGATGAAATTAATTATTTTAATGTAAACATTTTCAACTAAAACAACTCTCTTTCAAGTCTCTTTAGTTTTGTTTTGTTTAGCAGTGCATGCGTCACTGTTGTAATCTTTGGGCTATTCTCCGTTCCAACCAATGGTCCACAACTGGTTAATCAAAGGCCGTGGTAAAGTGTATATAAATGACTCTTGCTGCTTATAAAAAAGAGTAGCCTATGTGGCGGCGCGGGGTTCCTCTTAAGAAATATGTCATAATGACCATAATTATAACTGATGTCCAATAGCCTATCATAAGATAAAAATGAATGTGCTCTAGAGGCAAATAAAACAAACTTTACTGTTGTAATCTTTGAAGTAACTTAAGCGTTAGTTTCTGTGTATAGCGATACTAACACGGCGTGGTCACGCGACACTTAACTGCACAAACTAAACTGTTACTAGTTTTGCATGAATTCTACTAACTGTAATCAGACTATTGCATGCATGTAGTTAGTAGTAATTTATCAGAAAGTCCATAACTATCAGTACTAGTTATTGTATATAATAATGCCTGAACAATTTGTAGACTGCGCAACATTAACGATGTGCAAAAGTTGTCATTGTGGTTTGGTTATGTAATAATACATTAACAGCTTTTAGTACTAATTGTTGTATATATGTTGTGAATTGCGTACAGCCGGGTGCATTTTAGTTTTAAGAAATCATGATGTTAAACCATCTGCTTACCCACAATTTACAAATATTGTCACTCTTTTTGGATTCTCTACAACACTAAACCTATTTAACACCAAGCAATGCATTGCAGTATAGTGTATGAGCCAAGAGGGTTTTTACTACCATACACTAGTACATACAACAGGGACAGAGGCAAGAATTTTGTAAAGGGTCCAAAGATATTTTAAAGATTTTTGATACTTGACAGAGGGTCCAAAGTTAATTTAAAAAAGTTATAATTGCGAAAAATTAATAATTGTTGAAAGGTGGGAGGTCCGGACTTCACCCCTCCTCGTCTGCCCGTTAACATAAAATTATGTAAATCCGAGATTCACAATTAATGTTCTTAATCAACACATCTTTACATATAGTTTAGCTGTAATATTTTCAAATATTAATAATCGGAATGTGGTCCGGCTTTTCCCTGTGTTAAATTCGAACCCAGTCACATAATTATGTTGAGTGAAAGGAATGTTCTGTTACCAGTGGCGGAACAAGAAAATTCATTTATAGCCCCAATAATGTGATGCCGATTCCTCGGATTCTTTAAAGTTAAAAAAAAAATAATAATAAAATAATAATAAGTTCAATTTTTTTTTTTAATTGTTATTTATGTTTCGAAATTTAAGAACCCCCCAAATCTGCCACTGATTACGTTTATATTCGGAGAAGAAAACTTTAAACGTGATTTCAATCGTGTGTAACAAATTGTCGATTTGTTGATTTATTTATAAATTAAGAAAACTTTGTTTAGGAGATACATTTTAAAATTCCTTTCCTTATGACGGATGAAGAATACGGTTTAACTTTTGTCAACGATTCATGATGGCATACTTATGATTTTTCCAATCCTTCCCTTGCACTTTACCTTATAAACAATATGTATCTTTGTCTAGTCTTTGAACGGCATTGCAAATACTGCATGACTTTCGTGAATTTGAACATTTGACTTTGTCTACTAAAAGTTCTGTTGTAACTACATGTATTTATCTCTTTATTCAATAATTCAGATATTTATTGATTGTTGTTTTGAGAATACAACAATAGTGAACATGATAAATATATTATTTTGATTTATATTATACCACTGTTTATATCCTGTGTCTATAAGTTCAAGCGTGTTTGAGGTTGCACCACACCTATTAATAAAACGATTTTTATTATAAGTTCAGCCTGTGGTACACTGACAAATTTTCATATAAAAAGTAATTGCGACTACATTTCTCTTTAATACAAGGTTTATATTTTATTTATGGAAATAATGTATATGTGCCCTGTACGTTTGTATAATTTATTAATTACTGAACTCTTGATTCAGATATGTAAAAGTAAATATTTAGAAAACGACAACACACAAACTTTAAACTGAGGGTGGTAACATAAAACCCTTTAACTATTTTTAATATTTATTATAACAGTAACTGTTATGCAGTCTCGTAGAAACCGGCGGGAGTGGGTACGTGCCTTCTTTTTTTTTTTTTTTTTTTTTACATATTAATGTTTACCACTGTAAACATAATCTGACATAGTTTTTACACAATCCATCAGTGCCCACCCCCGCCCCCTCTCCCAAAGTCGTTCCTACTGGCCTGTTACGTGAAATTTGTTTTATAAATTCAGTTATAGTTATTTCTAATCTTATAATAGGTTTTTTGTCTTCTAAAGTTTTTTTCAGCAAACAAAATATAGTGTATGCATAATAATATACATGATAATTTTAAAACCCAAAATAATCCAAAATACAATTCAGTGTTATTAATTTTAATAACAACAATACTATTGTTTATTATGTGTACATTAATTATATTATTTTTATATCCTGCAGAAACAACTGTTTAGAAACAACGAGGACCGTGCAAGTGTCCCTAGCTGGACTGAAACAGCACAGTGTTACTCCTACCCTCTTTTTTCCACTGGAGACCAGTCTAGTGCTGGTGCTGTACGAGAGTCCTCGTCTGACAGACACAAGGTCAAGGTGGTTTGGCGTGACGTCGTCATCGCTGATTCGAACAAGGATGATAACATACTGGAGGATGCTACAGTGGGAGAAGTACTGGAAGGATTGCTCGGACTTAACGCATGCGCAAGAACCAATTTTTCTAAAAATAACAACACAAATATTTTAATAGAAGACTTGGATGACAGAGTCGCTATTTGCCGTCCTTGTAGTGCTCCAGTTGATGCAAAAACAGATCTGGAGACTACAGTAACATGTCAAAATAAAACCTGTAGCAGGTGGTGTACGTTAGTGCAAGCAAAGAAAACTTTCAAAATGTGTCGTAACTGTCGTACGTATTATTGTTGCCGACAGTGTAGAAAGATAGACTGGGAAAATCACAAGTCTATGTGTCAACACAGCCTGGCTAACAGTGTGTGTAAGCATGTGATTAAAAAAGTCAACAAGGACCCGAGCATCCAGTACCACATGTCTCGAATTGCCAGGCTAGGTTTCTTTTGTCATGGCCGCGGTTGTCTGTTGCTGGCGTTTGTGAACGTAGACGCAGCTAACACCTTCCTGGCAGCCAGTGACGTCACCAGGATGACGCTTCCTCCAGCTTTCGTTAGTCTAAAGGAGCTTCAAGATTCCATAATGTTTGGTGATGTGTTACCGTGTCTTGTGAATGTGTGTGAGACGTACAACCCGGAGAACCATTACGTGTTGCACGTCGGTGTGGGTGTTTCAAGTTCACCGCTTTCTGTGTCTCTCCCTCGCAGACACGATCCCATTGTCCAGAGGTGTGCAAAACTTCGATTGAGCATAGCTCACCGCCATCCCGAGAAAGACGTGCAAGAGTCGACAACTCTGATTCTGACCGCCGCGTACGGACGCCCGTTACGAGAGGGCTCTGATGCACGGAGGTCACGCGAGGTGTGCTTTATCAATATTCAGAGGAAGTTACGGGAAAGGGGTGTGAATCTGCGACATCAGTACAGCGACGTTTACGATCGGTTGATCAACTTTGTTGCAGATGCTAAATACTTCACTCCTGAGATCATCTACCCAGTGGACAGCCGGACTGGGGAGATATTTATGTGCGTAATAATGGCGGAATCGGAACCGGAAATAGAATGGTTGCAGAGCCCGGATCGTCTGCTTGAACTGGATTTATCAGATGAATGTTAATAATCGCCTTCGCCATGATAGTTTTTGTGATAGGCTGATATGGGGTATTGGAGATGGTGTATTAGAGGTGGAGTTAAAGGGCATTATCATGACTTTGTCGTTGATATCATAACCTAAGTGCCTGAGTTATCTTTTGTAGTTTTGATGAAAATGCCAAAACAAAAAACAAAAAAATAAACCCTGGGAATTACCCATTAATGACTGTTTATTAACCATTGGGCAGATTATAATTATCATCAAGTGCACAACGACAGACATTTTTACATCTTATGGCAACTCTGCCCTACAAACGTAAACTGTAGTATCTACACAAGTAGTGAAGCTGAGAAAAAGGCAGGCGCGGATGCAGGATTTCTGAAAGGGGGTGGTTCAAATATCATATTCACTCTCATAGGATTGAGGAAAAAAATGATTAATTTTAACGTCATTCCACTCGGAAAATATTTATTTTTTTATTTTAAAGGGGGGGGGGAGTCCGGACCCTCTCTGGATCCGCTACTGAAATGACTCTAAATTTCGAGATATCCCCTTAAGGCATATTATTAGAGATCAGTGGTGACCGGTTTCTATGGATACTTGGGCTATTAGAAGCAAGTTATTTACACACAAGGTAGAGCAAAGAGTAAAAACTCAATTTCGGCCATCATGTCTATACTGTTACAAGAAGAGAATCAGACTGAAAATCTCAAAATGGCCAAAACATGACTTGAGCAATTAGGTTATGAGGGTTACGATATACAGTTTAATAATTCTGACTTCTTGGGTCACGCCTTAACACTAGGCCCAATTTCTCGTTAACGGTTCAACCTCAAATGATAATTCAAACTGTTTACATGTGTTAAGAGAATAGGTTGAACTGCCAACGAGAAATCGGGTCTTACAGTCTGGACTTGCATCTTAAACAAAGTGTGGACACTTTAACAACCCCTGAAATTGCCCGCGGCAATCGGAAATGCCGTGGAGATTGCTGTGGAGTTTTTCATTCACCGCGGCACTTTTTTGCCTAGGTCTAAAAAAAGAATTCCTTAGCGAACTCAAGACTTGAAACGTGTGAACGTTAAAATTGCCGTGGAAAATCCTGTGGACACTATTTCTCCACAGCATTTATTTTTGCCGCGGACATTTTCTTAATTGCAGGGGTTGCTTTAATTATATGCAATTTGTATTTGCTATTACTGTTAACGTCTTTGAACTTTTGAACATAAATCTATTTTTTTTAAATAATGTTTAAAAGAACACTGACTTCTAGGTATGTACCTACAAACATTTAAAATTCACTTGTATTTCTTAGTTTTTAGACTTTTAACACTGAAGAGCGGATTTTAACACTGATAAACACGTACCTATCACTGTGTTGATAGTGTGAGTCCTGCATTATATAACATAGTCGTGTTATCCTGAACGGTAACACAGCAGGGAACCATGGGTTAATTCAAACTTAGTTTGCAACGGCATGCTACTCAGGCGCTAATGCAAGATTTCTGAAAGGGGGGGGGGGGTCCAATGTGATGGATAATGGTTAATTTTCACGTCCTTCCACTCGTAAAATGTAAAAAAAACGGGGAAAAACACGAGAAAAAAGTGGGGATTCGGACCCTTAGTCCCTCCTGGAACCGCTACTGCATTTAATTAACAGTGTGAAGGGCAAATACAGGTCCGGATTGGAGGGAGGCGGGCAGTAGGATGGGCCTAATATTTTGAGGGGCATACTTCCCCTGATATTTATCACTGATTACAAAAATATTTAATGAGCAGTGTGAAATGGGGGCCTACATTTCCCATCTGGGTCGGACCTACTATCAGCTTTGCACAGACTTTGGAAAATATCTGCCAGCCTATTTATGCATGTATTATTAATGCATTTTTACATAAGCGTTTTTAATTAAAATTTAATAAAATCTGCCGCTTGAAGGTATATTGAACCGAGGCTATAACCATCGATATATTTAGTTACTGTTAAACCCTTCTTTTATTTTTATCTTATTTAATATTTATTGAATTAAAGCATTATAATGTGAAAAGCGTCCGCCGTCTGGTTTAAGCTGCTGGGAGTTGATAACGTAGCTGCGGTCTTATTCCCTTAATGTAGATAGTCTACTTTTTACAAATACATTTGTTACTCACAGCTAAAATATGTTTTAAATGTGTTGCAAGTCTAAACGTTTATCAATAGACGTTGAGCAGTTAAACATTACAATACCTGTTATTAAACTGCATTTAAAGTTTTTTTTTAAATAATGAATACATATTAATAGTCCATACATACGCGTTTTAACCAGGTCACGTTAGCCTTTTGCAAATTTCTAAACATCCAATGGCCCTAGAGGTCCGGACCCCTACTCATCTCGATTAAAAAAAAAAAAAAACAATTATTATTATTTATTTTTTTTGTTGCCTTTACCAAATGGAAGGACGTGAAAATTAACCATCACCCATCACATTTGCCCCCCTCCCCCCCTTCAGAAATCCTGCATCCGTGTCTGAACACACAGTAAACAGTCAGGGACTTTAATACCATGCAATTTTTTTTTAACGACAAGACTTGAGTACATTGGGCCTTGATGTCAAACAAGTGTGAGCCCGTCTCCGACGGGTTTTGAACCAATGCCTTCAGCTTGATAATCTAATGTCTTACCATTACGTTTCTCTTAATACCATGGTGTAAAGTATCCAGGTTTCGTTTATACGTTAACGAGTACATTCTTTAAAGGACTAATATTACATTTATAATGTCTAAAACCAGTCTTCATAAACTAGAAATCACTGACTATTAAATAATCCAATGTTATTTGTAACTGGTCATATTGTAAAGAGCACATGGGCGGACAAAGTTAATAATATACAGACATGCGCTGTCTCGTGTTCAACGTACTTCTACACAACAAAAATACCCACATAGGTTGAACATTTGTCCATAAACTTGTAAATAGGCGAACGTATGTTAAACATAAATAGATATGTCTCACAAATGAGCTACTTAATTTTTTAAATATATATTTTTATTATTCATATGGAACCTATCATGATTAACCGATATTTGTGTTATTTAATAGTTTTTAAAAACATGTATATGCTTTACATATATTTTCTTTGTGTGTGCGTTAACAGAAACATGTTTAACATATATTCGGTTTAACATATCTTATAAACATATATAATGTTTTTAACGTGTTGGTTAGCATAATGTTAAACGTATGTTAGACATGTTAAACATATGAACGCCTATTTATATGTTAAACATAAGAGGCATTGTTTTCTTGAAGTGGTTGCTAGGGATGCAAAGACCGGTATATTGCAATACTTGCTGAGTGCAATACATACCGCGATATAGTTTCGTGTTTCGCGATATGTCCATCTAATGAATATCCATCTATAAAACCTATGACTATGACAGCAAGTTATAACAATATTTTTATATTAATTAAAACATAAATATATATCTATATATTCTCCCTTTTTTTTAATTATCAGGAATTGGTACAGCTCTTCCTGCCTGCTTAGTAATTAGTATGATAGTATCAAAATATGACTATTACATCATGGTAATTGCTGTATTGCAATATGGGTTTGCTATATCGCAATATATCGCAATACGGTTTTGGCCGTATCTTTGCACCCCTAGTGGCTGGGTTTTTATTCTAATTTAAAGCTAATTAATTATAATTCAATCAATATAAAAATAGCTGGGATATGATTTATTTTCAGCTTGTTGACTAGCTAGAGACAAATCATATGTACACGTATATATTTTATGTAATATTATAGATGTTTAGTTACGAAGACTGTCGTGAGTTTTAGACATTTAACTGTGATATATCTTTAAAGAGTTTAAGCACAGACCATGGGCCGGGTTCAATGTCGTTTGACATCACTTTTTCGGTTGGGTTCTATGTAATACGACAAGAACCCGTTAACTCAAGAAATTAAGTTGTTCAACGCACTCAGGAGCCCATTTTGTACAAAACATGATTAAGTTAACCAGTGATTAATGAAATATTTCTCTTTTAAATATTTTTATAAAATGTCACGATTCGATTTTATTACTTTGGGATACCGTATTGCTGATCAAGTGTAAACGTATCTCTATAATTGTAGTTTTAAAATGTTCACCTAATCATTTAAGCTAACTAGTATTAGGTGCGGATACACTCATTTTAGAAGGAGGTTCATATATATTTTAAAGATTTTTAACATTGGTCAAAATTACATACGACCAAATTATAATGAGGGTCGAAGGGAATTGTGCCCGAGTGGTTTTAAACCCCTAGCCCCCTTCTGAATATTGAATGCTGTGTTAGTGCCGTAGCAAACTTGATTTTTATATCGTCTTTTAACACAATGTTTGTAAAGTTTTAATATTCGTTCATTTCAAGGGCTGGCCCCTTGAGTCGAATGAGTCCAGTATAAAACAGAATTAACCCCTTTTCCGGCAAGCCTTGTTTTCGACTATGCAGGAGATCGGTAGCTACTCAAGTTATTTATTTTTGCACATATTTGGGTATACAGATCTTGCCATTAATTTAATGTTGTCTTAGAAACAGAGATGAATTGTTAAATGTTTAATTTTTATTTCATTTTGTATATTTTCCCTATTCTTTATTAATACACTCGTGTAAATATAACAAGATTTATGCAAAAAGAAAAAGATGAATTGTGCAATCGTTGTTGTTTTATTTTATCGTTTCTTTACTGGAAACATTAATTTGGCGAACAGTGTTTGGGGGACATATACTAGTAGTATATAGTATATAATTAATATTTAATGCAGTGTTAATGTCCCTCAGTATATTTGTTTTTAATATCAAACGCAAGGTTTCTCTAGCATAACCGTTTCTTAACATGTATTCCAGAAAATGACCCTACTAAAAACCGCTGAATCAGTGGTTGTTACTTTGCCAACGTGTCTGTGATCCTCCCAGTTTGTACGCTATCATTACATAGGCTGCATGTATCAAAAATAAATAAATGGTATCGCCCATAGTCCCCACCCCACCCACCTTTAAAACAAACAAACTGTACTTGGCTTCATGTCACCTTTTAACTACAATTTCACTTCTGGGAATGTTAGGGGAGGAGGAAGGGATAATAATAATAAAAAAATAATAACTGTTTTGGAAATGAAACGAAAGAACAATTTTGAAGTAAATACTTTGTTAAAACTTTTATGAGTAAAAACTATTTATTTATGCGTTTTCTTTCTTTTTTAAACCGTTATTATCACTTTTCCGTTTGCTTTTTTATTACCATAACATCTGTATAAGAAAATTTATTAATGAAAAATATTTCTCTAGCATGTTTTGAGTACACGCTAAGGCAAAGTGTATACGATAGAAAAGGTTTAAAAGGCATTTGTCTTTTTGCCACTTGTCATTTGAACATACTGGTATTTTGATGTGCCACTTCTCATGGCACGGAATATAACCTAATTATATGTTTTAATCACCGGGATCTCACATGCCTGTTTTGTTTCATTCACTTTCTACTGGAATATAATCAAGAATGGACGTTTCAAATATTACAAGAGCCGTCCCCTCCCCCACCACCCCCCGATTTTCATTGAATAGTGTTCGTATAAAAATAAACTTTGAAAGGTAACAGCTAGCATGAGACTGATTAAAGATTCCAGTTTTAATCCGATCAAAGTCAACAAGTATTAAAACGTTTGGCATTATTCCACGATTTGCCATTTCACTTTCTACGATTGCTCTTTCTTCGTTTTATCTTCACATACGAATTACTGTCTAACCAACCTTGCTAAAACGAAACAAAATCGGGTTAAAAGGTGTCAGAATCCAGAAGTCCAATCGAAATGAACCTCTAGATCATGTGACTGTTCTACAAAGCGGACAAAATGGCGCACTGACCAGAAAGACAAATTGAAAGATCAAACGAACTATTCCGTTATTGGTCGAGTGGGATTGGGGAATGTGCGAGTCAGAGCTGTGCTTCATTCATGATATAGGGTGCATTATACTAAATCAGATCCCTTAGACGACTAAACGTGTGGATTCAACTGCTTTTAATCATCATATATATATATATTACCTCATGCAGGACACTATGTAAATATCGTTATATTTTGGGTTGTGTTCTTAGGGTAAAATATAAGAGTCGACGAGATGAGTGCATCAAACTCTCCGTATAAATACATACATACATACATCGGATCGATTCTTCTCAGACCCATTTGCAGTTTGGGTTATTTACCGTTCCAACGAGTGTTCCAGAGCGGGTTCATCAAAGACGGTGGTATGTGCTGTTCTGTCTATGGGAAAGTGCATATAAAAAGACCCCTTGCTGCTTATCGGAAAGAGTAATCTATGTGGCGACAGGGGGTTTCCTCTAAAGAAATATGTCAGAATGTCTGTATGACGTCCAATAGTCGATGATAAGATAAAAAATTATTTGCACTAGAGGCGTGTTAAATAAAACAAACTTTATTTTACACACATACGCACACACACACACACACACACACATATATGTATTAATAATAATAATAATTGAAGGGACAATCGTTTTCTCCGTGCCCATCTCTTACGACTACCAACTTCGAATAGTCATTACCGGGATAAAGAATTCCGAATTGCCTTTAGCGGGACTCGAACCCTGTACCTACCGGTCTTAAAAATCATGTCTCATTTGTTATCGACTGTGTAACTCTACCCCTCACCCCCACCCCAACCCCCGGATCCACCCCTGCTTGATGCCCTATGTTCCGTGGCTGATCATCTACACCGAGGTTCATTTAAACACAGTGTGGTGGTTAGTTCTTTGACATGTTTAACGAGAGAAAGCTATTTGGCGTGTGCGAGTGAAGTGACAGAAGGAATGTTTCGAGCAGGGCGTACAGAGACCTCCAGCCGCTCATTAGTGTGTACAGGTGAGGCCCGTTTCACGTTTCTACAGGGAGGTATCTACCAGAGGCCAGGAATTTTCACAAACCGTGACCCTCCAGCACTAAATCATTGTCTTACGGCGAACCCAACGTTTGTTTTGCTTCAGACACGGGCTGATCCAGGCAGGCTAGAACAGAGGGTGAGGGGGTGAGGTGATCAGATGGGCCAGTTGTCATGGACCTATTATTTTAAGGGTCCTACACCCCCTGGTATTTAGCACTGATTAGAAAAATACTTAATATGTAGTTTGAAATGGGGGCCTATATTTCCCATCTGGCCTGGGCTTTTTACCAGCTTTGAACATTATGGACCTGGGTCCAGGGGAGTACTGTATGAGCGTCCCATCCGACAATAGTACATTTGTGTATTTTTATAGTAATCGGTGGTGAAGAATTTGGACGTTCTTTTTTTCCGCAATAGCTCATCTCTCATTTGTTATCGACTGTGTAACTCTACCCCTCCACCCCCACCCCAACCCCGGATCCACCCCTGCCTGATTCCCTAACATCATGTTTCATCATCATCATCACCACCACCAATACCAACACCACTACATCATAATCCTACTACTATTACTACTATTATTATAACTACTGTTACTACTACTACTATTACAACTACTGCTACTACTACTACTACTACTATTACAACTACTGCTACTACTACTACTATTACAACTACTACTACTACTATTACAACTACTGCTACTACTACTACTACTACTATTACAACTACTGCTAATACTACTATTACTTCTATTATTATAACTACTGTTACTACTACTACTATTACTACTACTACTATTACTATTACTACTATTATTATAACTACTGTTACTA
>JAULBS010080534.1:0-19244 GCA_032355785.1 Symmetromphalus regularis | reverse complement strand
AAAAATCCCATGCCTCGACTGAGATTTGATCTCAGTACCTACCAGCCTCGAGTCCGATAGCTTAACCACTGCGCCAAAAATAAAATAAATCTTCTTTAATTAAAAAAATTATTTCTGCGGACTGGTAGGTGGAACCCTAATTTATAGAGGTTAAGTGAATATCATAATATTAAATATTAACCATCCCATTTTAGAAATCGTAGATCTACTACTATTGGAGTGTTGGTAAATAACGGAATGTTTTCACTTCACCATAGCTAGTTCGTATATCATATTTTCATTTTGTATAAAAGTTATGCCTTTTGTTTGAAATTAAAAAAAACAATTTTCTTTTTCGTTGTACTAGCTTTCGTCTCCAATCATAATGCTTGGGTTGATTTTTGTTCACGTTTAATGACCTTTATATGTGTGGTTTAGATGAGGATCATGACAAACAACATCTACAACAGCGGCGACAATGCTAACCTCGTGAACGCTCCTGTGGTAGTTGCACAAATCCGAAAAACAGATGGATCTGTTGTTGGAATTTCAAAACCTGCTATTCGTCAATCCGATATCGAGCAAGCCGAATACAAACTGATTTACCCAAAGTTCATAGAGGGAGATGCAGGAAGATTGTTCTACCACAGTTTCTACTACAGAAGCACCAGCCACTACATCTGCATGTCCGTGATTCCTATCAGCGACCTCGAGATCGTGTATGACATCTACCTCCGTCTTTTCACGCCACCCTCGGACATCGAGTTTGACTACTATTACTACAACGACGTCGATCCTGGAGTCTCCGGTACCAAATTTTGTATCCAACCAGGCGCACTCAGGCGAATTGGAGTAGCCTTCGTGGGTCTACATCCTAGATTAAATCCGGGTATTTATTGTCACTTGTTTCTTCTCGTGTTAATGTTGTTTTCATATATTTTGATTCATGTAGAAAGATGCGGAAAAATGAAGAAGAAAAAAGAAATGAGAGGGGTGGAGAGGGTTTGAGACGGGAGGGAGAGGGAGTTGGAGATGAAGAGAGAGATGGTTTGGGAGATGAAGAAGGGGGGGAGAGGGCGAAGAAGAGAGGAGGGATGGAGGCAAAAGTTATTATATTGTAACTTTGTTATATGTTGACAGCTGTACGTAATATAGTGGGATTCTTGCGGATTAAAATTTTGTTTTAAAAAAACAGCAGTTTTAAATAGTGTTTAATATTATTAAATCAATTTGTTATTTCCCTTGTCAGCAAGCTTACTAATGTTGCTGCCATGGCTAATGTACTGTATTGTAACGCTGGTTTTCTATGAGTATACTTAAGATGGTAACTTGTGTTACATTAACATTCACAAGCGTGCTCGTAGCCAACAGTCAGCCTGTTTATAAATATTGATAGTATCTAATGTTATATTGTATATTAATTTACTGTGATAAAATTGTTTATTTTATATTTAACGGGATAGAGCGGGCATTTGTTTTGTTAGGTGTTTTTAATTTGTTTACTGTGATTGACAATTTAGTATTTTCATTTAATTATTTTCATATTTACTGCGATAACATATTTGTTATTGTTTATTTATGCATAGCTTTACAAAAGATCAAACAACGATTCTCACTTTTGTAGTTAAAAATATTACAACTACAACTGCAACTATAACGACAATGACAATGACAACAGCAAACGGAACAAACGAGACTCTTCCAGATATCCTTGAAGTCCCGTATTTTTTTCGAACGACCATGATAGCGTGTTTCCTCTGGCACCCAGAATTTCTCAATTGGCAGAGCGATGTGTGTGACGTGAGTGATATTTATTTGTATATCTGCAACAAACTCATAACGGCCTCCTTGGCGCAGTTGTTAAGCTATGAGATTCGAGGCTGGTAGGTACTGAGATCAAATCTCAGTCGAGGCATAGGATTTTATTCTCAGTATCGGCTCCAACAGAGTGAGTGCTCCGCAAGGATCAATAGGTAGGTGTATAAATTGGTTTAACAAAGGCCGTGGTATGTGCTATTCTGTCTGTGGGGGATAGTGTATATAAAAGATCCCTTGCTGCTTATCGATACGAGTAGACGCATTAGTGTGGCGGCAGCGGGTTTCGTATCTGCTACTAACACTAACCTTTGTATTGGACTGACAGCACAGAAAGCTCAGCTATGTGCTCAGGACAGCGTGCTTGAATCTTAATTGGATATAAGCATGAAAATAAATACAAGCAAACAACCTATAACAAATCTAACGTATGCGAGAGAGATCACAGGGCAACGTCACTGTTAAATGGGTCCAAGCACTTTGACATGGGTAATCATCACCATGCAAGAGTGATAGGACAGGATGTTCAAAGTAAAGTTTGTTTTTATTTAATGACGCCTCTAGAGCACATTGATTTTATCTGATCATCGGCTATTGGACGTCAATCATATGGTCATTCTGATATATTTATTTAGAGGAAACCCGCTACCCCCACATATGCTACTCTTTCCGATAAACGGCAAGAGGTCAGCACACACCACGGTTTTTGATGAACCAGTTGTGAACGACTGGTTAGAACGGTAAATAGCCCAAACTACAAACGGGTCCACAGAGAAAAAATCGATCCGACGACCGACCGCTTCACAGGTAGACACGCAGGACGTTCATTTATGAGTTTTCACCGAAAGATTCATATAGATTTAGAGAACCATGAGATCCAATCGTTTTACGCGTTATTAATTCATTAATGACAGATTTGAATTTCACACCGTGTACACTTGCTGCCCATCTTGCTCTGGTTCAACTATACTTCTACATCCTGACATGAACAGTCTATGGAAGTCTCATGACGCATAAATTGCATTTATTCTGCAACTATTTGCTATTACTGTAAATATTACACTATCTACTATTACTATAAATATTACACTATCTACAATTACTCTAAATATTACACTATCTGCTATTTCAATAAATATCACACTTCTGCTATTACTATAAATATTACACTATCTATTTCTATAAATATTACACTATATGTTATTACTATACATATTACACTATTTCTATAAATATTACACTATCTGATATTACAATAAATATTACTTTATTTCTATAAATATTACACTATCTGCTATTACTATAAATATTACACTATTCCTATTTATATAAATATTACACTATCTGCTATTTCTATAAATATTACACTACAGTTTACTATAAATATTACACTATCTGCCATTACTATAAGTATTACACTATCTGCTATTACTATAAATATTACACTATTTGCTGTTATTATAAATATTACACTATTCCTATAAATATTACATTATTTACAATCACTATAAAAATTACACTATTCTTATTATCCTATAGTATTGCTGAATATCCTACTTTTTTAAACAGTATATTTAAAAACTTTGAAACTTTATTCAGTACACTCAGGGTGTCAAAAGACAGCATATGAGGAATTTAAAAACATAATATTCACAATTACAGGATTCTCTTCCTTACTGGCGCTAAATGTTTGTTTGCAGCTGGCAAGAGATGAAGACAACAACTCAACCAGCTGCACGTGTCCAGACTCAGACGATCTTGTGGCCAGTGTTTCATTTTTTGTTGCGCCAAATAAGATCAGTTTCTCTACTGTATTCAGCAAGTTCGACATCATCAGTCAGGCTGCTGTATTGGCAACTCTAACATTAATCTTTGTCATCTTTGTGATGGCATCTCTGTATTCCCGTTACAAGGATGGACAGGACGTTCTACAGGTTTGTAATTCTAGAATAACTGTTTGTCATATTCTGTATTCCCGTTACAAGGATGGAAGGACGTTCTACAGATTTGTAATTCGAGAATAACGTTTTTTCATATTCTGTATTCCCGTTGCAAGGATGGGCAGGTCGTTCTACACGTTTGTACTTGTAGAATAAATGAATGAGTGGTTGTTTAACTACCTATAAGCATAAAAATAAATACTTGTAGAATAACGCTTTATCATGTTCTGTATTCCTGTTATAAAGATGGGCAGGACGTTCTACAGATTTGTAATTCTAGAATAACGCTTTGTCATATTGTGTATTCGCGTTACAAAGATGTACTCCACTTGCACCGACAAGTTTATCAAAGGCCGTGTTATGTGCTATCTTGTTTTTGGAAAACTGCCTATAAAATATCTCTTGCTGTTAATTGGGAAGAATAGCTTCTGTTGAGGAGCGAATTTCCCCTAAAGTGCCCAGTGGAATGTTCTTTGGTTACATTAGGGGTGGTATCCTAGGACATGCCTTTTGGTTACATTAGGGGAGGTTTTTAATTGAATATGCTATGGTTACATTAGGATCGGTATCCTAGAGAATGTGCTTTGGTTACATTAGGTGCGGTATCCTAGGACATGTGTTTTTGTTACATTAGGGGAGGTTTCTAATTGAATATGCTTTGGTTACATTAGGATCGGTATCCTAGAGAATGCGCTTTGGTTACATTAGGGGCGGTGTCCTAGGACATGTTTTGGTTACATTAGGGGAGGATTCTAATTGAATATGCTTTGGTTACATTAGTGGTGGTATCCTAGGGAAACAAACTCCAGGCGCGGATACAGGATTTCTGAAAGGGAAGTTATAATGTGGATTTTTTTAAAGTGGAGTCCAAAAGTGATGAGTTAATAGAAATGGGGGGGGGGATAATTTTCATATCCTTCCACTAGGAAAAGGGTAAAATATTTAAAACAAATCGTGAAAAGTGGGGGTCCTGACCCCCTGGACCCCAGCTCCCGGATCTGTTACAGCACACTTTATATTTTTCAGTGGGGCGTGTCGTTGCTACATGACAATTTTGCTGATGACTGTTACTTCTACATGATAACAGTTTACACAGGGATGATACGAAACGGAGGAACCAGGTCGAACATCGAGTTCAATATCTCCGGAGAGAACGGTGATACTGGTATCAGACTGCTCACTGATGGTGTTCGCAAGGTAAAAGTATACTGTTCAAAATATGTAGGAGATATTGAAACGTTGCACAAGATAATAAGAACAAAGTAATATTTATAGTAAGTGAGAAAGTAAAAGCTATGATGTGACATGATTTTGCTATGAAATGTTTATGCCAGGATAGAGGTATGGTAGAACCAGATCCAGGCAGACAGCTACGGTAGAATTGTGAAATTCAAGTTTAGGATTTATGCATTCATTAATAACGGGTAAAAACATTGTCCTTCTCTGAGCACACCTGTAGCATTCGTGATATACTCCAGTTCAACATCCAATAATAAATTGGGTGTTTCCGGTCATATTCCTTTAGTGCATTGTCTAATTTTTTTTAACCATCAAAGGCCGGTGAATTCAAATTAAAATAATGGTCAGGATAATCATGTATACTTTATATTATTCCTTACCAAGTGACAAAGTTTTGCCACTAATACCAATACACACTGAGCTTATTAGATATCCCATTTACAGTTATACAATATTTTATGTTGCCATGGTTACCAAAGACGTAGTGCAACTTTTCCAGTTACTCGTAAAATAAAAATACAACAGATTTGCATCCTACACCTTCTGAAATATGTGATTCGTTGTGGAACTCTTAAGAACCAGCATATTTTAGATCGACTTCAAATATGGTGATCTTTACCTTGACGAAGGACAAAATATAAAATAAAACATCATGGGAATTTTTGAGGATAGAAAAGGATTAATTATTTTGAGAGTGTGGTTATATTTGTTACTAAAGGACGCCCTATAATATACCTTTAACATTTGATCAGGAATTCAGAAGTGGAAGTGTTTTACGTTTCATCATGACAGTTCCAAACTCTCTGGGTCGCTTACAGTGCTTGGCTATCTGGCATGACAACTCCGGCGAGGGCAACTGGGCATCGTGGTACCTCAACAGAATAGAGGTCATGGATTTGCATACAAAGGAAAAGTAAATAAATTTCCGTTAAACACAAACAAACTGAAAATGTTTATATGGAACACTGTACACTTCAGTACCCCTTTAAACGAATACTTCCACGGACCTTTGACCTAATTAATTTCCAAACAAAGAATTAATTTTAAATATAAACATTTGATTTGTCCATAGAAATACTGAATTCATACTGTAAGTACATAACCTCTGCATTTATCAATATCTTAAAATAATAATGAATTATGCTCATGGACAAATACATTTTTAAAAATGTGTGTTTTTTCTGTTGAAGGTGTGACGTATATATTTCGAGTCACGTGACGGGTATTCACCATCTAGCCATTATTTTAAAACTTCTGAATATTCTTAATTGTGAAAAAAATCAATCGACTCAACATGAAATTCTCTATACCATGGTTCAGTTAAAATGTCTTGCGTGATATGAAAACGAGATCTAGTATAAAAAATGCATGTAAGTTTCATTAGTAATCAATGTTTATATCACAAAACCCCTTAAATTTCGTGGGAGTAAGCCTTTAATGTTATCTTTTTTTTTTTCCAGGTTTATCCAAATGAACGTCATGGTATTCGCAGTCATGAAGCTAGCGAACATTACAAAACGATGGTCATGAGTTTCCTACAGAACAATTTGTAACAAATGTTATGTCGTGAAGTGCTCGCAAGCTTCTAATAACTTACCTCGTTTAGGACAGCCTTGCTACTACCATCAACACTATCGTAATGAAACTTGGCTTTTAGAATGTATACCCATTACTCATCTTGTTGTGTAGTAAGGGTCATTCATAATGAAACTTGGCTTTTAGAATATGTACCCATTACTCATCTTGTTATGTAGTAAAAGTCATTCATAATGGAACTAAGTTTGCTGAATATATATACATTACTCATCTTGTTATGTAGTAAAGGTCATTCATAATGGAACTTGTTTTTTTGAATATATACCCATTACTCATCTTGTATAGTAAGGGTCATTCATAATGAAACTAAGCTTTTAGAATATGTACCCATTACTCATCTTGTATAGTAAGGGTCATTCATAATGAAACTAAGCTTTTAGAATGTGTACCAATTACTCATCTTGTTATGTAGTAAGGGTCATACAGAAGTATCAACCTTTACCAATTCATACAAACCAGACACAGGAATAGAAACTCACGTTCACTCTCTCGCTCAAGGTGAATAAAATCACTGGTGATGAGTAAACTTCCATGATGCTAGACCCCAGACTACTGGAATTTTATTTTACACATCTATTTCTTCAAATTTCATGTACAATATGTTGCAGAATTACGTAATGTATTTTTTTAAATTTTAAACTCGGAAAATTGGTATAATGTTTGTTAACATGAAATAATAGTTATTTACATAAATTTTATAAATGATCTTAAATAAAAAAAACTTAAGAGTTGAAACTTCATTATGATATAGTCCACAAACATTTTTCAAAAATATTTTTTATATTTAAAAAAGGAAACAAAAACCATCAGGTATTTGTGCCACACCTTGTATTATGGATGAACATTTCTGTATAAATATATACTATAATCATATATATCCTGAACACCATCCTAGAAAAACATTTGTTCTTTGCAGATTGGCTTCAGATGTTCCATATCTGTTGGAAAGGAAATGACTGGTTGTTTAACGACACCCCAGCACATTGATTTTATTCACTGGCTATTAGGTGTCAGACATAGGCTTTTTGTGACTCCTGGTCTTTTGAGGAAACTCACTTCTACCACGTAGGTTACCGATTAGCAGCAAAATATACTTTACATGCACTTTCCAACAGACAAGACAGCACATACCACTGCCTTCGATAAACCAGTTGTTGACCACTGGTTGGTGTAAGTGGTGTATACAATTCATTGTTCCTTATGGAGCACTCACTCTTGTGTTGAGCCGTATATCAACATAAAAATTTGTATGCCTTGACTGAGATTTGATCTCATTACTTACCAGTCATGAGTCCGACAACTTAACAACGGCACTACCGGGGCCAGTACATAACTGTTGGTGACATATAACTAATAATGGGCAATTAGTAAAAAAATTTGTTGGGACTGGTATTTGTCAAGTTGAAGATGGTGGGTTGGAACCCAGTTGGGCTGGCTCTTACTCAGTGGTCTCCCCTGTATTTGGGAAAGGGATGGAGGGAATCGATAGAGCTGGTTTCACTTATAGGAAGGGATGGTACCTAAGATTTTCAGGGTTCATGTACTTTGAAAATGTTTTTGTATGTATATTCAAGACGATGGCATGACTTGTGATTTTGGATGGTGGGCTAAATTAACGGATGGCAGATATTACTGTCGTTGTCAATGGATGACAGGCGTATTTCAAATAAGTCTTTTGAGATGATGGGCCTGCCATCTCTTATGACATGTAGTGAAACCCATATACTGTTTGTTAAAATTACCAAATATTTGACATCTAATAGCTGATGGTTAATAAATCAATGTGCTCGACTAGTGGTGTAGTTAAAAATATATATATGTATAGGAAGAGTATCCGGATCTGAAATTCTGTACATTGTGTATGAATGGGAAAATATCAAACCCTAGGGACGTTTTTTTAGGAACTGTCACAAACACTGATGAGATCAATATTAAGAAATTTTGGCACTGTCATGAGGTCCATATATCATACCTGTCAACATTTGAAAATTCCCATGGTGGAGACTGCGCGAAATCAGTTTTCATGACATTCGCAAATGCGTTCAACAACAAGTAACAAACATTTATCAGCACCAAAATTTTAATACACCATAAAACATGAAAAAACTGTAAGTAGTCAGCTGTATTATTGACATTTACGGTGATGAAAGTGATCAACTGGTAATAGTATCATTTAAATTTATCACCTAAGACCTGGATATAAGTATTATCACGCGTTTACGGTAATAGTGGCCTGTAATATACCCTGCAGGCGATTTACCTATTTTTACACTGGCAGGATGAAGTGGTAGATTTTTTTGGTTTTGAAGTGTGAGATTGGGCTTAAATTGAATACCCGACCGGGAGAGATATTTAAAATCGAGAGGCTCCCACCCAAACTGGGAGACTTGACAGGTATGGTTTTATAGAGCAAAGAAACAAATATTAGCAAAAAATAAATGTACCCATTTCAGTATCTTAACACTAATGTGGTTTAATTAATTTTAAATATGTTATTTTAATAAACTTTGTCCATTAAGGGACAGTCCATAAATGTCAATGGTTTTCATAATCCTAACAATGTTAGGATTAAGTTTGAGCCCCTCCTCACTCCCCTAATGCTATCATAAAGAAACATTGACCTTCAATGGACCAATGTTTTACCTGAAAAGCAATCCGAATATGGTTGTTACCCCCTCCCCCCTTCCGAACATTGTTCAGTTAGTGAAGCACATCGATATTTATGGACAGTCCCTAATGGAATCTTTATTTTTAACTGCTAGTATTTCTTTTCTAATTGTGTGTTGGTAAACTGTAAATTTCACATATCTTTTCACTCCACTTTCACTGGTGTCATTTTGTTTTCTATTAAAACAGCACTTTTTATAATCTTTCTTATACACTAACATAAAACTGAATATTTCTCAGTTATCAGTGGAATTGAATTTTTGAGGGGATTTCCAGTTTTTTAACCAATAGACCATGATGGTCAGGGATAGAAACTAATGCTCGCCAGAGGCGAGTAACAATCGATGGGGGCGAGTAAGTCCTTACTGACGCTGGTCCTCCGAACCAGTAGATATTTGTTTTCCAATCTTGTATTACGAATTTGTATTATTTTGATATTGTTGCTGTCAGACTGATAATTTGCTGATCATACCCATTAAACACAATTATTTAATCAAAATACACTTTCTGTACGTGCTAGCAGGATTTTATCCTGTCTTTTTCACTTTCGGCTGGTTCTTTATAATCTCGATATTTTTTTTATCCCGTCTTCCGCTTCAAATGGTAGGCCTACACACCATGGACATTTTAATGGTTAATAAAAAAAAAAAACTTAAAAACCTTGGTAGAACCAATATAATTTGTCTTCTCAACGTGAACTACACGTTACATCTGTAATTTGAGTTATGGATCAACCCAATATTAAAATTAAAATGGGGGACTTATGATTTTTCGTGAGGACGAGTAACTGTTTAAGGCTACTTGTCCCCCAGGCAAGTGAAATTAATTTCTTAATTTCTATCCCTGATGGTGTATCATGATTTATTGGGACACAAAAGCATTTAAAGCTGCAGTCTGATCTGAATTGGAAAAGCACGTGACAATACTGACCAATCAGAACTTAACAATAAAATGCATAATTTACGTATTATACAGTGCTTTGTGGGTAAAAGAAAAAAAATATTAACAAAATCCAACAGTTATTGTTGTACTATTCATCTCTACCTCAAAGCCAACAATGTACTGAGCTTTAATTGCTAATGTCCAGTTTAAATTTTTTGAAAATTCAGTATGTGATAGTAACCCTTTAGGTTAATTTTTAAATAAAAGAAGAAGACGTTTGACCATACTGTACGAACACGATCTAGGATCCATTTTGAATTCAGTTGGGATCTACGTTGGCCCATATTTTAACTAGTAACAACTTTGTTCCAAATCACTGACCAGTATTCACCTCTTAAAGAGTTAACATCTTCATCCGACCTGGCTAGGAACCCCGATAGTGCAGTGGTTCAGCTATCGGATTCACGGCTGGTAGGTCCTGGTATCAAATCTCAGTTGATGTCCTTAAACAGCTAGTTGCACTGGTCTGAGCTGTGCGTGTTTACACGGAATCAATGTATTGCTTTGACCTGAGATCAGTACGAATGTTCAAAGTTACTGTAACCTCATGTTTTAAACTGTTTGTGTCAACTTGCCACGTTACATAGTGACTAGTCCGAGTTTCTGACGTTAGACAGCTGTTAATTATTGATGTTTGCTGTCAGATTCACGTTAATTATTGATGTTTGCTGTCTAACGTCAGAAACTCTGACTACATAGTGCCGTTTTATCAATAAGGCTGTCTAGGCTGAAGTCTAGGGGCCCCGTTGGTACTAGAAGCACGTTTTTTTTTTGTTTTTTTTACTTACTGAGGAACTGTTACCAGATAGGGTCCCAAAGTACTCAAAGCCAAGGGGCTCGGCCATGTGTTAATACGGCTCTGACGTTATAGAATATTATAGTGCTCTCATTTTACCATTTATGTAATAGGCTGTATAACAGAAGGATGTGTATCCAACATTAATTTTATAGGATTTATATCCTATATATAAGTTGAAGATTCATGTATTGTATGATGTAATCTGAGATCCATGTCCTATATATTGGATTGTTTGCTATTATACGATATAATGTCCAATATAAACTGTAGGTTTATAGTCCTATGGTGTAGAATTTGTATCCTATAAATGCTGTAGGATATGGATTGACCAATACATGAGTGGATTCTGGAGGTGGGACTAGGGGAATCAATCCTTTAAAATATTGTGCTTTTTTTTTTCTTTTTTCTTTTTTTTTACTTGTAAACAGTATTTTTGAAAAATGTTTTTAACATTTGTGGTATGAAGAAAATCTGTTTATACCATTACATGATATACACTAACAGTAACAGACCTGGAATAACATTTTTTGCTGTAATGCAGCCCTTGAAATTTGGGACGGCAATCAGCAGTGCCGTTGCAAAATTGATCCATAACTGCATTTTTATCAGGGTATTTGTTTTTGTTTGAGGAAAATTGCGGTTAGAAGATGATGTGAATTTAGACGGCCATGTAATGGTCAAAATGTTCTACGTTAATCAGTTGGGAGTTGGTCATTAAAGAAAATATCCCTTTCACACACTTTAATATGCACGATTAAAAATATATGTAACAGAAAAATCTCAACCTCTAATAGTGGGATCCAAACCATTACTCAGTTTGATAGTCCAGTGCTCTTCAAACTGAACAAAGGCCAGACTTTTTTTTTCTCAAACGTAAATCCCCCCCCCCCAAAAAAAAAGGGGGGGTAGGAGGTAGGCAAGATTTAATTTTACCAGTTTTATCTATTTAACTAGTCATATGCCTGCATATTTCTATATTCACACCCTATGAATAGAAATTATTCAACTTCAAAGAGTAAATTTTGATATTTTTGTTTAAAGGCATAGTCCCACGGAATTTAAGGCCTTTGTGGTCTAAATATTGATTACGAATGAAACGTAATGTATTTGTTATTCTAGATCTCGTTTTCATATCACGCAAGTCGATCGAATTTTTCACATTTAAAAATGTCATGATCGGGACTCGTGGAGGGATACAAGTTGGTACAAAATGTTTTTGTAGCTACAAAAATATTTAGAAGTTTTAAAATAAGGCTAACGGGGGAATACCCGTCAAGTGACTCGAAATATATACGTCACACCTTCAACGGAAAAGAGAAACTTTTTTTTTCTTCGATTTGTCCGAGAGCATAATTCATTATTATTTCTAAAATATTGATAATAAGCGAGATGCGGTGATTACATAAGTAGTTGAATGAAGTATTTTTATGGACAAATCAGATTTTTATATTTGAAATTCTTTGTTTGGAAATTAATTAGGTCAAGGTCCGTGGGACTATGCGTTTAACATGAAGCGTAAAAACTAGCTAGCAATTTCGTCCTCATCGCAGCCCCAGGTCCTTCTCAGTTTTATTGGTCCTCTCAGTATAGTATTTCCTGGATCCACCCCATGTCATGTAAACAACGTTTAACGCTTGGTTGTGTTAAGGGTGCTTGACATTTTCCTGTTTCTACAAACCGTACACTTGAAGTATTTAATTTATACGAATATAAATTAAATGAATTTTATGGGTAGGAATTTTATGGCAAAGGTCTAAACTCTGTACTAACAGGAAAAAGTCATTAATATTTACAATTGGTCACCTTGCTGTAGTTATTCCTGGATCCGCCCCTGCATCCTAATCGGTGTCTTAACTTTTGGTTGTACTGAGCGATGTTTTAACCACATTATATTACACTATATTGTGCTTCATCCTTCTGTAATTTTGTTTGTAATGTTGTGTACGATTAATACCGCAAATAAACCACTACACATTGGTATTCGTATTCTGTGTGTTTTGTTTATACCACCAATAGGTGTTGATAGATAATCAAACTACGGCATGGTTTGGGGGATGGGGTGGAGCGGGACGTAGCTCAAACAGTAGCATGTCCGCCAGTGAAGCGGTTGGTCGTCTGAACGATCCTCAGTGGACCCAATTCCAGTTCGGGTTATTTTCCGTTGCAACCATTGGTCCACAAGTGGTTCATCAAAGGCCGTCAGATGTGTTGTCCTCTCTGGGGGCAGTGCATATAAAATATCCTTTGCTGCTTATCGAAGAGTAGCCTGTGTGGCGGCAGCGGATTTCCTGTAAATACATATGTCGGTATGATCATACGATTGAAGTCCAATAGCCGATGATAAGATAAGGGCTCTAGAGGCGTCGTTAAATAAAACAAACTATTTTTTTTTTTTTGGAGAGAGGATTTAAAGAAATTATACATCAATCAAACCATGAAAAGACCAAATTGTGATATTATTAGGCTACTACACACACACCTAAATGGTGTGGTTATCTAATTCCAGAATTTCTGCCATCAATGTCGTCTGGTTTATGAAATAAAAGGAAAGTAAAGTTTGTTTTATTTAACGACGCCTCTAGGGCACATTGACTTTTATCTTATTGGCTATTGGACGTCAATCATATTGTCTTTCTGACATCTATTTTAGAGGAAACCCGCTGCCACTACATAGGCTACTCTTTCCTATAAGCAGCAAGGGGTCTTTTATATACCATGCCCTTTGATTAACCAATTGTGTACCGCTGGTTGGAATAGAAAATACCCCAAACTGCAAATGGGTCTACTGAAGAGGATCGATCCGACGACTGACCGCTTCACAGACTGATACGCTACTGTTAGAGCTACATCCTGCTCCTGTGCTTTTGAAGGAACCATACACGTCTAAGAAATGAATTATGCATGCGAGTTACGTGATCACAAACATTTACCATCAATCAGTTTAAACTAATGGGATATATACACAAAAGATCAATGAAGGTATAAAAGTTCATCTTTTTATTTTTGTTTTAGCGCCGTGAGTCTTGAAATGATCATAAGCAACGATGAAACGATTTAGTCAGTTTGAGTAAGAATGAACCATTGATCAACATAAACAAGCAGATGATCTGTAGAAAAATTCCCTGCACGTGTAAATTTTTAATGAACTTCACAATCTCAGTGTCATCTAGCAGCTTATCACCCAGATCTAAGCATGATAAAACTGGGATTGAGTAATGACCACACTCTAACCTCCAACTCGGTTCCTACCGGCCTGTTCTATTAAGTGTTCTGTTATATTAAGTCTACTAATTAAGTGTATTGTATAAAATATTCAGGAGCTCGTGCAGAAATACGATAATATGCTTACCCATTCCACACACGCGACTAAAGTGACATCAATATTTAATCAATCTGTGAAATTAGCTGTCTTAAAACAGGTTCACGAGTAGCAATGGGAGGCTTGGGGAGAATCTCCCTCTACTTCTTTTGTAATACAGATACAGAAAATAGCATTTTGTTCATTTAAATGTCAGAATTCGTCTTTAGATATGGCTAATTATATATATATATATATCTATATATTGATGAGGACGATGAAGTTTCAAGGAGAAGACCCAACATTTGAAACTGTAATATGATTTCGTTTGATATTGAAACGAACGTGCGCTGTATTGCATATAAAATACACAAGAGGATTGGGCACAAGTTATCCAACTTGCGAGGCCCTCTCCTATTTACATAATATAAAAGGATGATAATAGCAGCAGTGATGGCGACAACAATTCTTTTCTTGTTTTCAAATTTAACATTGAAAAATTCCAGTAGAAAGGAAATGTAAGAACATATGTGCTATAAATATGAGATAGATATAGATTAAGGAAGAAAAAAGAAGAAAAAAAGAAGAAGGGACAGAACAGTAATAAAAAGTTAATGATATATTAATATATTTATTTATGATTAATTTTAAAAAATTCATTTAATATCAACTACTCTGGTAATGTTCATTTCAAGAGGGGAGTCATGTAATCTAATCAGATAACCCACAAACCTAATCATAAAAAATAAAATAAAATAAAAATTTGTTTTATTTAACGACGCCTTTAGAGTACATTGATTTTGATCTTATCATCGGCTTTTGGACGTCAAATATATTAAATGACAACATATGACCTTGGCAATAGTATTCAACTTAAGGAGAAACTTTTATGGTACGTTTGCACACCCATTTTAATTCGAATGTGCATTATAATAATTTAATATTGGGGAGTTAATTAAAAAAAAAATTCAGATCAGTTATAACCTACGTGTAAATAACTATTATTTTATGTTATTTAATAAATATTATACCAATGTTTCTGAAAATCATCAGGTATTTCTGCCACACCATGTATTATTAAATGATTTATATTTATTATTGTTAAAAAATATTTTTGTTGTTGTTATTATGGTTTTGTTATTCCTTTATTTCTTGATTTATTTTAAACACCGTTTACTGTTCCTAAAAAAACAACAATATTCTGTTCTGTTTTGGTGAAATAAACTCAGATTACAATCTTGTCCTATATTAAAAATAATTTTTGAGATCTTCCAAAACGTCTTTATCCTGCTCTGGGAAAAGGATGTAGGTCAAGCGGTAGCATGTCCGATTGTGAAGCGGTCGGTCATCGGATCGATCATTCTCAGTAGACCCTATGGTCCATAACTGGTTCATGGCGGCAGCGGGTTTCGTCTAAAGAAATACTTTAGTGTGTCAGAATGACCATAGATTATGTTTGATGTCCAATAGTCCATGATAAGATACAATTCAATGTGCTTTAGAGGCGTCGTTAAAAAAAACCTTTATGTTTGGTGTCAACAAGTCTTTTCTAATACCATACATCGATCAATTGAATGAGAGTTTGCTATAAATACCCCTCACCGCCTTTGTCGCGGTGGATTTAGCAGACACACTCCAGTGGCTGTATATACTGGTTATCGGTATTTCTATCAACAGCCTAACAGGTTTACATTGTTATCATACAGATGAAATCGATGGATTTGGCACAAACATACCCGAGAGTGGTACGTGGTAGTATAGTAGTCAGTGTTTCTATAAAGGAACCTATGGTAAAGTTATAATTAATAGTGTTTCCATGAGGTTTACATTGTTATGATCTCTAGCCTAGCCAGCATTAGGCAGACGAGGCGATTGCCTCGTCTGGAATTTCCGCAGTTTGTTTTTTCCCCAATGATACTGATATTTATTATCCACATGGTTCAAGCTCCCAGCGTCCACTACCCATGTTTCACCTATATTGGAGGATACTCTAAAAATATTAAGTTTCCACCGATGTCGTTCTTGTATTGGTCATACATAGTTAACACATTTTTATTTTGAAGAGGGACACTCCACCTCAGTGTTAGTACTGTCGGTGTGTATTGACATGCGTAATATTTAGGTGGAGTGTCCTAACCTATAGTCTATTAGCTACAATGTATTTGATAATGAAAGTGTGATGGAATCACTTCGATTCCATCCACAACTCATTAATATTTTTTAAAAGAGACACCTTTTTATAATCAGTTTCTTTTTGCCGTTACTTACTGTAGACTAGGTGTCGCGAACACCGTATGTTTGTCATCTTGTTTTTTATCAGTGAAAAGTTTATAAAAATCCATAAAAACACATCCATAATATTAAAACCATACACTTTATTTCAGTGATATTCTAAACTGGTTTTCTTTTACAATGGTCTTGGTTGTTAGTTTGTTTAGTGTCATACTGTATACGTTTTAATATTATTGATTTGTATGTATATATAGTTTTTAAAAATATGAACTGACCATAGTGTGACCCCCAATAGCCGATGTTTACATTTGTGTTAGGGAGTGGGGTCATTAAATAAATAGATTTTATAATTTAATATAGCGTAGTTAATTAGATCATTATGTTTGTAGAAATCGATTAATTATTCACCTGGACTCGTGAGCTGCACCTGGTGCACAGAGTGTGTATGTAGATTTCTGAAGCTATCCCACATTTAACTTGAAATCAAAAGATATCCCACATAGAACTTGTGTTTAGGCGTTTTTGGAGCTTTTCTCCATTTAACTGCTAATGATCTCGGCCATACAATAGTTGTGGTCAAAAGGTCACTTCCAGTGTTTTCAAACAGACGCCATGAATGACAGTTGGTCGTAAGTAATGGGGCGTGCACTGTTTTCCATATCGGTATAGAAATCCTTTCAGATATCCCAGCCTACCTCTATCTGTGTCGTTCAGTTGTGTAGACAAACTCTCGAGAGTGATACATGGTAGTATAGTACTCAGTATTTCCATAAAGTAATCTATGGTAAAATAATAGTGTTTCCATCAGGTTTACATTGTTATTATACAGATGAAATCGCTGGATTTAGCAGAAACAGATTCGAGATTGGTACGTGGTAGTATAACACTCAGTATTTCCATATAGTAATCTATGGTAAAAGAATAGTGTTTCCATCAGGTTTACATTGTTATTAAACAGATGAATTCGCTGGATTTAGCAGAAACAGATTCGGGAGTGGTACGTGGTAGTATAACACTCAGTATTTCCATAAAGTAATTTATGGTAAAAGAATAGTGTTTCCATCAGGTTTACATTGTTATGATACAGGTGAAATAGCTGGATTTAGCAGAAACAGATTCGAGAGTGGTACGTGGTAGTATAGTACTCAGTGTTTCCATCAAGTAATCTATGGTAAAATAATAGTGTTTCCATGAGGTTTACAATGTTATTATACAGGTGAAATAGCTGGATTTAGCAGAAACAGATTCGAGAGTGATACATGGTAGTATAGTACTCAGTGTTTCCATCAAGTAATCTATGGTAAAATAATTGCATTTCCATCAGGTTTACATTGTTAAGATACAGGTAAAATCGTTGGATTTAGCAGAAACAGATTCGAGAGTGGTACGTGGTAGTATAACATTCACTGTTTTTTGTAATTTGCCTAATGTAATAATTAATAGCGTTTCCATAAATTTTATATTATTATGATACAGCTGAACTCTGGATTTAGTAGAACAAGAATCGAGATAGGTACAAGCTAGTATAGTACTCAGTGTTTCTATAAAGAAACCTATGGTAAAGTAATAATTAATAGTGTTTCCATGAGGTTTACATTGTTATCATACAGATGAAATTGCTGGATTTAACAGAAACAGATTCGAAAGTGGTACGTGGTAGTATAGTAGTCAGTGTTTTTATTATAATTAGCCTAAAGTAATAATTAATAGTGTTTCCATGAGGTTTACATTGTTATCATACAGTTAAGTGCCGAAATGAGTCCTCTGTCGAAAATGCGTGGTATGTTACTTACGAATAAACAATGGTTGTGAATGTTAAAACATCGCACCACAAACGTTGGCAATACAATTCTTGATCACAAAGATGTTAAAATTACGCAGAAAAGAAGACACAAAAATATTTTTCGGACACAAGTGTAGATTACCGCTCTTTTTCACTCTTGAGATTTAATCAAATATTGGGGCAGGTTTTACAAAACGATTTGTCACATAACAGCGACTGGAATCGTCTAGCTCTTAGGTCAAACATATCTGTGTTTGGTCTGCAATCATGATACCATGAAATTCTTTTTGGGAGGAACATGTTTCAGACAGCTACCCAAAATAGTCGCAAGAATGGGACGCATTTTAGCACTAGCAAATTAATTATAACATTTGAAAATCCATTAGAATTGGTTTTCTTGCAAAATACAGGTGATTAAAAAATAGTTTTTTTTATTGATTGCATTACTAAATTCAACAACGTAAACATCGATGTCGTTAGGTGTGCTATGTAACTCAATTGTGCATGCGCTGTAACCAGTACAGTTAGTACGACGCAATTTGGTATGACGAGGATATATAAGATTTTGGTTATAGTGGCAAAAATTAAGGTGAAAAAGACACGTGCCCCCTTGCCCATAAAATTTTTTAAAAAAAATTAAAAAACAAAAAAAACAGGCCCCATTGATCCCTATGGACCTGATTAACCCTTGCTTCAACATGACAAATCTAATTTTGAAAACAGCATACATACAGGGTGTCCACAAAATCTGGGTACATGGGGATTTCACTATTATATTTCTTTATGTTATTTTTTCAAAAGGGGTAGATGTGGTGGTTTAGCAGTAAATAAAATCATAACATAAACAATTAAATATAAAAAATAATAATTTACCTTATTTAATTTTGTTTAAATTAAATAAAAAATACTTTACTTTTCAAAATTTCAATGCAGACCTATTTAATCGAGTTCACC
>JAULBS010080523.1:0-19246 GCA_032355785.1 Symmetromphalus regularis | reverse complement strand
TCTGTTTAACATATGGAATAAATAACATGATAAAAGAATGTGTACTGATGGACACAAAAAACAAGATGGCCACCAATTTATTAGGAGTAATATATGTAAAATTCGGTGTCAATTTTTGAAAATGTGGTATACGGGTATTTATTTTTTTAGGATTTTGTTTCAACATACCTTTTAAGTATTATTTCAGGGCACTGATTACGAAAATGTATGTTGGCAATCTGAAAAAATCTTTTTAATGGGTCAAAATGGGGGTGAACAATATGGCCGCCATATGTTTATAGAATCAAAGGCAAGAATAAAATTGGCTTCACATTGTTTTTAATTTCGTAATTTTTTTTTGTAACGCGCATTATAATATGGAATAAATATGGAATAAACAATTTGAAAAAAGAATGTATACTGGTGGACATAAAAAGAAACAAGATGGCCGCCAATTTATAAGCAATAATATAAGGGAAATTAGGTTCCAATTTCGGAAAATGTGGTATGTACAGATTTTTAGGATTTTGTCCAACGTAATTTTTTAGTACGATTTCAGGGCACAGATTACGAAAAATTATGTTGCCAATCTGAAAAATTCCATTTTATGGTTCAAAATGGCGGAAAACACCATGTCCGCCATTTGTTTATAGAATCTAAAGCAAGAATAAAATTGGGTTCACGTCGTTTTTAATTTCGTAATTGTGTTACACGCATTAGAATCTGTTTAAAATATGTAATAATTAACATGAACAAAGAATATGTACTGGTGGGCATAAGAAAACAAGATGGCTGCCATTTTTATAAGCAGCAATATGAGGGAAATTAGGTCCCAATTTCAGGAAATTTGGTATGTACGAGCATTTCTTTTTAGAATTTTTCTAACATACTTTTTTTTATACGATTTCATGGCGCTGATTACAAAAAAGTATGTTGGCAATGTGAAAAATGCTGTATTATGGATACAAATGGTGGAAAAAATAGCCGCAACATGTTTATAAAGAAATAATAAAATTAGCTTCAAGATGGCCGCGAATTTGTGTTTTTTTAAGTTTTATTTTAAAATAAAATCCTCTACATACATTGAGGACTTATATCTATCATAATTCAAGAATATTTTAATACTTGTTTTTAACACCCAACACTGTACCACTCCCCCCACCCACAAAAAAACAAACCAAAAAAACAACGAACACCCATCTGTGATTGGGTAAAGTGACAAATTATGTATACTGATGAAATACACATACTAAATAGAATAAAGAATATATATTACTAATGAAAAATAAATTTATTATAAAAATTAGTTTCTTCCCTCCTTGTAGGATAGTGCATATAAAAGATCCCTTGCTGTTTATAGAAAAAATTAGCAGGTTTCGAGTCTCCTACTAACACTAACCTCTGTCCCGGGCCCGGTGCCCTAGTCTTAGGACATTGGACCCGGGGGAAACGGGTCCGAACCAAATTGGATGTGGACCCGTATAAAAAAATACTTCACCTCACCTCAGAAAACGAAAAAAAAAAAACGAATTATTAATAAATAAATATTTTGCAATAAATAAATGTAAAGAATTGATCAACAATATATTAAACTATGTACAATATAGTGACACGTTATCATTAATAAACAAATATAAAAAATAAAACTATACTAAAAAAATAATAGCATAATAAAAATAATTTAAAATAAAATTCAGTAAATCGAATATGAAAAATTAATTTATTGTAAAACAAATCAGTTTTTAAAATAATAATAATAAGTTGTGAATGGAACTAAAATGATTCCACCACACCATCATTCCCAAATACACTTATCATAACATGATGCTGGCGAGAATATGTCTCTCTCTTGTCCAGCAGATGTTTTTGATGATAATTTTAACATAACACTGATTAGCTACAAAGGATCATTTATATAATTTACCATATGTTTGATGAGAGAATGTAGTAACAGAAATTTCTTATCCCTAGCCTGGGAACCCAACGTTTTCCCCATTTCTCAACGATGCACGCGTATTATAATTTTCTAATTTTGCTACATTAAAATAAAGTCAACTAGCTAAAATATGTCATTTTATGTTCTTCTATTTAGATGATCATATTGTATTACGTTCCATAAGTTTAATAACAGTTATAAATACATAAATAAAAAATAAATAAATAAAACTATACTAATATTTAATATTAATGACCCATAGCACAAAATAGATATCGGCTATTGGGGGTCATAAAATAAAATAAAAAATTTAATAAACAAGGAAAACAAACCTACTGAAAATGCAAGATCAGAATCTTACCTTGATCTGTACAAGGATTAAAATCGATACTGACGTCAGACTGGCCCCCAAACAAACTTTCAATTTCTCACCTATCGTCTCCCCCAGCGTTTAGCATGTGAGCCTACATAATGCTACTACCAAGATGATTATACAGTGTATATGCAAATAATCTAATTAACATATCTCTTACAAAAAATAATTTGTGCACCAGATTATATAAACTTGCAGAATGCGTTAAAACACGGGTTTTAACTATAAACAAGCACCAAAACCCCTAAGATAATAGAATTATCAAAATCAGGAAAGGTGGCAAATATCAGGTTTACCTGGAAAATAAATTATTGGAACGCGTCCAGACTTTTAAGTAGTCTAATATGCGTCTGGCACACTAATAAACTGTATTGTAAAGAAATCTTGACCGACATCATACATGGCTGGTACTAGTGTTTTACATCACAGCTAATGTTTATTATATCTAGCGCTTGTAATTAGGAGTGTGCCTCGTAAGTTGGATATCTTGTGCCCAATTCTTTTGTGTATGATTCATATGCAATAAAATATATTTCAGTTTCAAATTAACGCACATTATGGTCAGTGCACGTAAGCTAGTATTCAGCACTTCATTTCGTTTACAGATAGCACTTAATTGGTAAAGATACAGCGCAAAATATAAATATAAATTTGACTGCGACTTGAACACATTAGTCGGACATACCTATTTTCGCATTTTACCATTATATTTCGGGCGCGGATGTAGGATTTCTGAAAGGGGGTCCAAATGTGATGGGTAAACAGGACTGGTGAAAAATAGTTTATTTTTCATCTCGGAAAATATATATATAATTTTTTTTTAATACAAGAAAGGGGGTCCGGACCCCCTAAAGCCCCCTCTGGATCTGCTACTGTATTTGCTTCCATTTTGTTTATGATGCACACAAACTATGAATTAAATGTAGGAGTAACCAAAAATTGGAGCGTACTACTGTTGTTTTTAAAATGCATTTTTACGCCACCACACCTGTTGAGAGTATCTACTACCTAAATTCCATTTAACAGAACCCCGCTGGTCATACGTATAATGATTATGTGGTAGAGTAATGCATTCGCGGTGCAAATATTTTCAGGCGACCCATGCAAATTGTCAAATATTTGGTTATTTCATATTTTCATTTACAATAGGTGATTCTTTCAAGCAAACAATATATTTTTATGTAGATTTAGTTGGAAATTCCTGTATTAAATAAATGAAACAATAACCTATATTATTTAGAAAAGAAAGAGGATTTCTTAACCGAATTCATCTTTAACATGATCAAAAATGACAGATTCACTTTGTTTCATATTTACCAAAACATGATAAACATTTACATTTATTATCCATTGTGTTTGGTGATTAATATCAAATGCATGACTACAACGGAAAATAGTAAAATTATTGTTTTTGTTAGGGTAAATTATTTGTTTGGCTGTAACGATTGTGCGGTTCAAATATATTTTTTATACATACATATGCGGTGATGAGTACAGACTTGTTCGGTGTTTAATACTCTTTTTATAATAGTTGTTTCATGTATTTACGTCAAATTTCTGTAGTAACATCGAAGTTTGGGTATCCGCTGAGCCACAACGATAATTGAAAATGTAACTCGAAGCATATTTTTGGGGTATGTGTACCTCCCGTGCCCCTATGCACGAACTCAACGATGTCTCCGCAAAGTAACAAAACAAAAACAGATTTACTAATCTCACAAAGTGGTTATTAATTTTATATTTTGCTTACAAGCACCAGAAAACACACAAACTGGCATATGCTGAAATTATTTTTTACATACCTTGTCAAAGTGGGAATTGAAATGTAGTGCCAGCTATGTGTGTGTGTGTGTGTGTGTGTGTGTGTGTGTGTGTATTTGTATTTGTGACTCATTCTCACGAGGTTTCCATCACCAAAAACAATACAACACATAAATAAATGAATTTTTTTTGTTTACAGTGGTAAGAGATGACCTTTGGTAGCATTTTAACATCGTAGAAGGCATAAGTAGCAAGTAACTAATGACCAAATAATTTATGACAAGGATGTCAAAATGTGTGTGTCGCCAAATGAAATTTTCAAATGTAAAGACTGATACTTTAGATAAAATCGTTCCAAAAGTGAAGAAAAAAGAGCACGTTTTAGTGCTCGTGATATCAATTTTATGAAATAGCATTTATTTCCTTATTTCTGTAGACAACTGTCGATTATGACTAGAATGTCACCTGTGGCTAAATTCCTAAAATGTACGAGTCCAAATTTAAAATGCCACTTTAAAATGAAATAAAGCTAATAACAACCTTTTGGACGAACCTTAAATTACATGCAAAAAATTATACATTCCCACCGATGTTTAATTTACGAGACCTAATTTACGAGTTATAAAATTCATAATAATTTTGCCATACAGAGGTGCATACATATATGAATCATATCTCACTGTAATAATTTTAGGATATGGTAGCCATTACATTACACTATTCAAAACTGCAAAGTATTACAGCATGGTGGTGAATAGATGAAAAATTAATTTTGTCTAACTTCAATTCACAATTGGCACCCGTTCGTGAGAATGAGTCAAAACTGATTTAATTTACAACTTAACGTGAACACGTAAAAAAAGAAATATATTCCAATACAAATGTTCTTCTATTTCCCTTTTAAAAAAAACAAAATACGCATTTTAAATAGCGCATGAACATGAAAAGCAACAAGTGTTACATTATATATACACCAACTGGTCCCTGTCATCGCTATAATCAACATCATCAACAATTTCCAAACTCTTCACATCGAGTATGCATATTATATATTCAACATTGTCGGGAGCATGACCAAATTAATGCCGGATCGGGCAGTATTATCTACAACTCAGTCCTATTTTAAGTTGAAAAACGCGCATGTTTAACTAAACATTTTTATTTATGTTTTCTACAATTCCTTTCGAAATTCACTTAGTATATAAAATGCGTAAACTCGAGAGTTAAAACTAAGACAAGACTAGAAATGATTGTTTTAGCGATATCCAAGCACAGTTTATTCAGCGGCTGTTAGCTTTAAACCATACGGAGTAAGTTTCGCTACCATCACATACCAGGTCCGTAGGAACGACTTCGGGAGGGGGCAGGGCTGCCGGAACGATTGTGATATTGGGGCGGTGGACTAGCGATGTTGAGGGCTAGGCGGATCCTGGAGCATGCTCCCCCGGGAAAATGTTGAAATAGCCTAGGGTAAGTTTTAGGGTAGGGTTAGGGTTAACTTTAGGGTTTGATTAAATTTTAGGATTAGGTTAGGGTCAGTTTTAGGGTTAGGGTTTGGTTAAATTTTAGGGTTAGGTTAGTTTTAGGGTTACGGTCAGTTTTAGGGTTTAGTTAGGGTTAGTTTTAGGGTTAGGTTAGGGTTAGGGTCAGTTTTAAGGTTTGGTTAGGGACAGTTTTACGGTTAGGGTCAGTTTTACGGTTTGAGTTAGGGTCAGTTTTAGGGTTTGGTTAGGTTAGGGTCAATTTTAGGGTTAGGGTCAGTTTTGGGGTTAGGTTCGATTAGGGTTAGGGTCAATTCAAGGGTTAGATTTGGTTAGGGTCAGTTGTTTTAATTTTTTTAATATAATTTTTTTTTAAATATAATTTTGTCTTTCTTTATTTCTTTTCCCCACCAAAAAACATGCCCCACTTTTTTTTAAGAATCCCCACCAAAAAAATCCCTCTTTTAGACACTTGGAGAGTGGCGGACAAATTTTGGTTACAATTATTACGTTCCTGGTTATGTGTTATTTAGTCAGGTTCCTACGGGCCTGCATAGGTTACTTTTTTCGATTAGCAGCAAGAAATATTTTCAGGTACGGATTTTAGAGTGGATAGCAACCCATCCCCTCCCCCTTTGCCGATTAGTAATGTTTTCATAAATAGCATCACAAATCTTAGGGATAGCATCGCTATTTGTAGCTTAATAGTAATACATTTAGAAAGCGCAGATGTAGAATTTCTGAAAGTGGGGGGTGGGGTGGGGATGGGGGGAGGTCCAAATTTGATGAGTGAATAGGACTAGGGACAAATGGTTAATTTTCAAATCCTTCCACTTTGAATATATATATATATATATATATATATATATAAATTTCGAAAGGGGGATCCCTGGACCCCTCTGGATCCGCTACTGTTTATTCATTGCAATTCTTTCTACAGACTCCAACTTGGTGTCGTGTTACAGATCTATGTCTTTGAAACACAATAATCGAGACTTAACTCTTAATATCAGCCATGACAACACAATTCGTGTCACCAGACAAAAATGTGTGAACGCTATGTGACACTGCACCGAACAAACCTATAGGAGAGATGGGGGCGGGAGTTAGGCTGAGCAGAATTATGATGTCAATGCTCTCCAGAAATAGCTGGCAGAATATATGACGTCAATGCATTCCAGAAATGACCTAGAGATCCAGGGGGTGGCTAAAATGTATGATGTCAGTGCTTTCCAGAAATATCCGAAATAACATAACGCCTATGTAGTTTTTTTGAAATTATCAAACATTCCTGTTAGTGGCTAGAATATATAATGCCAGTGCTTTCCAGTGGTAACTGAAAGAACATACGATGGCAATGCATTACAGAAATGATCTGGAAATCCAGGGAGTGACTAAAATATATGATGTTACTGCATTCTAAAAATAACTGGCAATATATTTCAGAAATGACCGAAAATTTCAGTTTATTTATTTATTTATTGAATATAATACTAACAGAAATCTTTAATCAAAAATGATTGCTTAAAATGACTTATTTAGTGATTCATATGATTTACAATAAACTTGTGATAGCAATGACATTTAAACTTAAATCCAACAAATAATATGTGATCTTTTAAAATCTATTTAAGTAAACACATTTAAGTTAAAGTATTTACAGATAAATTAATGTTAAAAATACTGTCAAACCCTCTTTAAGGTATAAGAAATTTGTCTTTTGAGAAAATGTCTTCATGAATTCGTTGGTTTCTTTGATTCAGATATAATATTTAAGTAACACAAAACTACACCACACACAATAACACACACAGTAACACACACACACACACACACACACATACACACACACACACACACAGAGAGAGAGTTTTAATGAAAAACCATTATGGTTGGGAAAGGCATTGAACATAGCCCCCCCCCCCCACCCCAATAGCCGATGTTTACTTTGGTGCTGGGTGGGTCGTTAAATAAATGAATTAAACGCATACTCCCACTGACCCATGACCTAATTAATTTCCAAACAAAGAATTAGTTTTAAATATAAACATTTGATTTGTCCATAAAAATACTTCATTCAACTACTTACATAACCACCTTATCTCGCTTATTATCAGTATTTTAAAAATAATGGTGAATTATGCTCATTAACAAATAAATCATAAACTCGACATGGAATTCTCTATACCGTCTTGCGTGATATAAAAGCGAGATCTAGTATCACCAGGGGCGTAGCTAGCTAAGGAACGATATGGAAGCAGAAAAGTACGGCGAGGGGTCTGGGTCCAGGGATCATCCTTAATTAATACCCCCCTCTCTCTCTCTGCCTGTCTCTGTTTTTTGTTGTTGTTGTTTTTTGCGAAAACGACGTGGATGCACATGCTGCCGTGCCTCCGGGTAGCTACGCGCCTGATCACAAATGCATGTAAGTTTCATTCGTAATTAATATTTAGAACACAGAGCCCTTTAAATTCCGTGGGAATATGCCTTTAACATAGCCAGATTCATGTGGAGGCTCGGCAGTCCCTTCTCTTCCAGTCCTCGGTAAACGATAAGTATAACATAGGCCATCCTGTCTGTTGGAAATTCATATATATATAAAAGGCCCCTTTCTGCTAAAAAGAAAGAGTAGTATACGTGGCAGTTGCGGGTGTTACAAATACTGTGAATTTGACACACAGAAACCGCTCATTAACCAATGTTCTTTCTCTCTAAAATCTAAAAATCGATAGACGTCTGTATCGGTAACCAAATAATACTACTGCTGAGAAAGTAGTATATGAAGATGAAGATGCGGATGACACGGAAGGATGAGCACGGCTAAAGAAGATGTAAAATATACAAATATGGCATAAACTAAATGTCTTTGTGTTCGAGATGGAAGAGGAGTGAATCGCCTGTGATGTTCAAGCATATGCATAATACGTTCCTCTTTTAGGACGTTCCTAAATAGCCTCGAAAAATGACGAAAAGAAAGGGGCTTGGCGGAGACGATCTTGATGGGGACCAGTCAGTGCCTCTTCCGATCCAGACGTTTTTCTGGAGACAAACCAGGTGATTATGTGTAACAGTAATAACAAACGCTTACAAGAATTTTAAAAAACCCATATTTTAAATGTGTTGATATTGTTTTAGCATATTTCAATTTAAAAAAGAAATTAATAAACAAAAAAATATTGATGACTGGTGTATTAAAGGTGCAGCACCATATTTGCAAATTGAAAATTTGACTATTTTAACAATTTTCTTATGATTTAACATTTTTCTTATGATAACAGTAACAAAGTAATCTGTCATTTCCTTTTTTTTTAAATTATAGTTCTTGGTAGTGCTTTAAAGTTTAGTATTGTGGCACTTGAAAAATATTTACAAGCTTGTAACCATGCATGTAGCATTAGGAGCCTATCTAAATCAAATTCTAAAGACCATTTTCTCAATTTCTGTGTTTTAAAGTTTGTTCTTTAAAATATATTTTGAAAAGATTTACAGTTTGAAAAGCTAACATCACTAGCATTCTGGTAGTACATGTATAGATGTAATATATGATATCCAAGTAGAAAAGCATATTTTCATTTAACAAAAGATAATTTTTGTGTCATATAAACAGGGGCGTGGGAACTAACTTTATATTGGGGGGGGGGCTGCACCCTTTCTAAACATCAGAATTTGCCAGTGAATAAATTATTCAACGATGAATAAAAATTTTTTTATTGAAATTATTGGGGGCCTACAGACCCCTCACCCCCCCCAACCCCGGCTCCTATGCACCTGTGTCAGTATAGCTTATATCATTGTTACATCCCTACAATGGGTAAAGCAGGTGCAGTCATTGATAATATGATGTTTATAATTATATACAAAACAATATCGGCAAAGGTTTATAAAATAATTTAAACGAGCTCTAGAGGCACAGTAGAGTAACCAGGAGCAGCTATATAAAATTTAAATACGTGTTGGCTTGTATGTTTGGAACACAAACGAGATCCATGAAAAATAAAGAGAAATTTTTAAAAATTTGTTGACTATACTTGGGTTGTTTTAACAACTAGATGATGATCTATATATGAAATCCGTCAGTGTTTTTATTTTTTTTCAAATAGGTATTAAATAGTGATGTATGATTAACCATAAAATCTGTTCTTTGATGGTTGTCAGAGAAAAAACTGGAATTAGGACCCATGGAACTTAAAAAACACTAATTAAGACCTGTTTGACCGTACTTCATAAAAAATTGAACCTAAAGCAAAAACAGCTAAATGCAAGTATTCTATCAGTGCATATGATTTACTGGAAATTGTTTCACTATTAAAAGCTATGTTTTGTATGAATTTCAGTCCATTCATCCGACCAAAGCAGGGAAATCTGTGTGAAGCCTCTTGTGTGGTAAGTTGTTACAGTTTTAAAAGTTACATGATATATTTGGTATATAATTGCAGCTCTTAACATATTTAGATCTTATCATGTATGTAATTATCCCGGTAGTGCAGTGGTTAAGCTGTCAGACTGAAATGTCAGTCGAGGAATGGGATTTTTAATCTTGATACAGTTTCAACATACATTTATACTCCACTAGGCTCAGTGGATAGGGTTACGCCACTGGCACTGACCACAACTAGTTTATCTGAGGCAGTGGTATGTGCTGTCGTGACTGTGGGAATGAGCATGTAGAAGATCCCTAGCTACTGATTGGAAGAAGTAACTTATGTGGTAGTAAGTTTCCTCTAAGGGAGCAGGAACAGTCATCGGAATGATCCTTCTCAGTGGACCCATAAATTTGCAGTTTGGGCTATTTTCCATTCCAACTAGTGGTCCACAACTGGTTCATTAAGGTCATGGTATGTGCTGTCCTGTCGGCGAATGTGCATATAAAAAAAACCTTGTTGGTTATCGGAAAGAATAGCCTATGTAACGGAAACAGGTTTCTTCTAAATACATATATGTAAGAATGACCGTATATAATTGACGTCCAATAGCCGATGATAAGATAAAAATCAATGTGCTCTAGAGGCATTATTAAATAAACTAAACTTTACTGTTTCCTCTAAATTTCTAAAGTTGCTTGATGTCGTAATATTATGTCTTGACACCTAATAGTCACTAAACAATGTGCTGGGTTGTCTTGAAACAAACTGTCAGGTATTTGTCAGTCATGTTCTATCTTGTACCTCACTTGATTTGTATTTAGGCCAAAAGAGGGATCTGTTTAGGGGCCTTATGCCAGTTATGGATTTTCATTTGTTAATATTTTACTTTAAAAAAACTTTAGACTGGCCAATCCATCTCATAGTAGTTGACTTCAAAAATTATTATAGAATTAGAAGCATATTTAGTCCACTTATCCTTGAATTTAATTAATAATATATAAAGTGAATTATGTATATTTTTTTTAATGTATAATTATTATTTTCATTTTTTTTATAAACAAATAACCTGATTCCTAGCCACACATTTTTTACCAACAAGTTGATATATTGAAATTATTTTGCACAGTCTGTAATTTCCAAGCTGTAAAATGCCAAATGTTTGTGTGCAAATGGTGGCAACATTTAAAAAAAATGTTTGTGTAAAGTTGGCCTTGAAAATGGTTTTACAGCCTTGAAATGGCCTTGAATTGTTTTGCTGAATGGCTCAATGAACCACGTATTCCATATATAGATATAAATGTAAAAGGAAAGAAAAAGATTTTTCATTCAGCTGCTGTTACTGTTAGGTGTCATATATAATGTCTTGAAACCCCTGTAATTAAGAAAAGGTCCACAGCAAAATAAATGTGTCCACAGCATTTTCCACGGCAATTTTAGTATAAAGTATACTTTATTTTTAATAATAAGAAATAAATACACCTTGAAAAAAAAGAAAAAAAATTAATCCGCAGCAAAAAAAGTGCCACGTAGAATGAAAAACTCTGCAGCAATCTCTTCAGCATTGCTGATTGCCACGGGCAATTTCAGGGCTTGTAATGTATCATCTTCAGAGGACACCTGCTATTGATACACGTTGGATTATCTTTCTTATTAACAGCAAAGGATCATTGATGTGCTGGCCTGTGGAATTGTAATTTTTATTAATAGCCAGCCGGGCAAGTAAACTAAACAATCCACTAGCCCACAGTTATTATCATTAGCCCGATATTTTATTTTATCAGTTCCCGCCCGATATTTTATTATATCAGTTCCCGCCCGATATTTTATTTTATCAGTTCCCGCCCGATATTTTATTTTATCAGTTCCCGCCCGATATTTTATTTTATCATTTCCCGCCCGATATTTTATTTTATCAGTTCCCACAAGAAACATCAAACCCTTGCTCTGGTTAGGTGGAGCATATTTTTTACAAAAAGTGCAAAACTACATTTCGTGTTTCGCCATAAATTATCCATTCCCTTGGTTCACCTCTCTCGTCATTTTTCCATTTTTCTTGCCAAGAACGGTTGCAAGTTACCTTTTCATACTGTTTATCCTTTTCTTTAATTTCATTACTTGATTTCTCCTTTTTTTAAAATCTGGTGGCTTTGAAACATTTTCAAGATATTTTCATTTAGCAGTCGATATAGCAGCTTACATGCGCAAAGTGAAACAATGCGAAGGTCCGGCGCTGGAAAATATGCTATAAATAGACAGAATTTTCTGAACATGGCCTCGTTTTTGGAATGTTACCAAAGTTAAAATGGATTTTTAGTAGATTTTTATAATGATTCGCCTGGGAGGTTTTTTGACCAATTCGGGCGAGAGGGGGAGTGCAATTCCGCAGTGCTGTATATGTACTTTCTCATAAACAGGACAACACATACCATAGGCTTTATTGCATCAGTTATAAACTGCAATTACCATGTGTCATTGTTTACATTTTCTTGTAGATCACACGTACGTACTTTGTGTATTTTTACATATTTTAATTCTGGTCAACTCGCATCAAGTCAGCAATTTTCCTTTTAACATAGAGCATTAGGTAATTCCCATTACCATAGCAACACTTTTATTCTGTGTACAGAGAAATTGTTGGTAGCTTGTCTGCTGTATGGATTTGCCTGTCTGGCCGACTCTAACACCAGTGTTCAAATACAGTGAGGTATTGATTTGTTCTAAATGAATCTCACAAATCAATGTCTCGACCAGCATCTTAGCAGTGCTTCTGTTCTACTGACTGCAGGCCTATCTCTATGCAGGAATGATCACTTTCTTACTTGGGACCAAATTTACAAATTAATTTCTCAGCAATCACACAGTAGTTTGGCTTCCTCATACATTTTTTAATGTGTTCCACATTGAAATTTGATGTACAGGTCCCTCAGTTAAACCTGTCTTAAGCAGCAACTGAATGCAGTAGCAAAAAGAGTCCTCTTAAGACAGGTGGCTTCTTAATCATGGATGTAAATACCAAGAAGGTGTATGGTTGGGTGGACACATTTTGGATGGGGTGGGGATGCCTATATAATTATCCCCCTCACTTTTTGCTTCTCTTTATTATATCAACGTAACACTTAACCACGTGGTCTTAGCGCAAATATACCAAAGTACACACACGATCTATAAAGGTGTCAGTCTGGGGTGGGGGGAGGTGAGGGGACACATACCCCCATTTTTGGACAGGGTGATGCTACATCCTCATCACTTCCAGGAAGCGATTTTCACCATTGTGCTTAATACAGTTAAAACCATTCTAAATGTAGCTGACTTGGGAAATTATAATTGTGACCCTTTAAGACAGATAGTTGCTTAATACATTAAGAAGTTTGACTGTGAATTGAATTTTTTAATATTTGTGATTCAAGACTGATATAACAGTGTAGGCACTGGCATAAGTCATATAAAGATCCTTTTGGTCTCAAATAGTTCAATATATTTCTGTAACCAGATTATTATTAGGGGTTGAGATGTCCTTTAGTATGAGTCTTGTTTTGGAAAAATATGTGTGAAAGATAAACACTATTCTTTGTAATAGTCTATTCTCTAAAGAATTTATTTCAACCTCTTATTATGTAAAACAAAAACTGTAAATTTTGAAATACAAATACAAGATTTATTTTACTAAGAAACAATGCTTGGGAGTGAAAAAATAGATAGACAGAGAAATATATTCACTTAGAAAATAAATTAAATACCACAAATTGTAATTTAATTATTAAAAGAAATTTTGAACTTTTAACTATTAAATCCCTAAACAAATCAAAAAGAATATGGTGAGATATTTCATCTTTGGTCTTCAGAGAGTAAAGAAAAGATGCTTGAGTAACCCCTGAATTGGCAGTGCCATGCAGATTTCCACATTGACTAAGATGTATTTTTTTTAATCATTATTAATATTAAAAATAAAGTATAAGTTACACTAAAATTGTCATGGACACTATTTCTCCACAGCATTTATTTTGATTTGGACATTTACTTAATTGAAGGAGTTGCTTGAGTAGTGATCATTTAAGTAAAATTTAATCTGTTGGAATTGGGTTTAAAATAAAAAAATAACATGTGAAGAGAAATTACTTGGCCTCTAAGATTAAGGTTCATGATAAAAATATAATATAACAGTATCTTACAAACAAAGTTCCAAGTGATTAATCAGGCACGGATGCAGGATTTCTGAAAGGGGTGGGACAAATATGGATTTCTGAAACTACCATTTTGTATCCCATTCAGAGATAAAACCACAGACAAAATGATGATACAAATTATGTTTATATTCAGGGTAGACAATAGGATAATATTCCACATTTAGAAATAGAATTTAAACAAAGATAATTTGACTTTTACATTTCAGAAATAGTCACACCCTGAACGCTACTCCCTATTAATAATAGTATTATAGTCAAACAGTATCCTCAATGATTCTTTTTAACTAATTTGGTAAGCATGTAAAATCTCACACCCTGAACACTAATCAAATTATAGTGAAGTGATAACCTTTTTCATCAGTTCCGGTTCCTAAATGAATAATTTTTCTCCTTAGTAATATATATTTTTATATATTTCTAGTCTTTTGAAAGAGTTGTTGTGCAAAATATTCTTCATGGTCTGTCCCCGAGCCTGTGTGAGGCCATCCAGAGTGTGTCGCGATGGAAGACCATCCAGGCTGCGTTACCTCACCTGATGCATGCCTGCTCAAGCCTTCTCCTTCAGCGCAAACAGAACCACCCAGAACAGCGCTTCACGTCCAGCGAAACCAAACTGCTGTACACACTCCACTGGATCATGCTGGATGCAGCGTCAGAATGCGAGGATGCCGACATGGAGAAGAATAGCAGACGGTCCGGTGGGTCACCGAGCTACATGCATTCCATCGGAACCATCCAACTGTTTGTGTACCTGTTTGCACCAGTCATCCATACGATGAAAGATTCCGATTTTGACTCACTGAAGCTGGAGAATGGACTGTCATTGTGGCAGCCACTGTGGGATTACCGTCAGCCTGATATTCCGTGTTTCTCGACCCCTGTTAAACCACTTCGTAGTGTGTTGAAAGCTCAGAGGAATCTCCTTAAGGTTGGTTGCACAATATCTGGTTATAGAGAATATAATTTTTTTATAACTTACTTTATGGTTTATGCAAAGTGCAGGTGGGGTGTGGGGAGAGGGAGGCTTATTTTTATGGGTGTATAAAATGTGTTGTGTGAAACCGCAAGCACAGCAGGAATCTTTACCTGAAATAAAAACTGCTGAAAAAAGTGGGGGTGAGCCCCCCAGCTCCTGTGGATCTTTCAGATAACCTGATACGAAATTTATTTTAATGTTAACAATGACAGTAATGTAATACTCGACTGAAAAATCAGTTATGTAAAACCAAGATCTGCTGAAGTGACAGGCTAACACAGCCACTCATCAAATTCACTAACAGTGAAATTTAAAAACATACGGCAGATTGTATTTTATTTTGAAAAAATAATTAATTTTAGTAGCTATTTCAGGGAATAAAAAAAAATACTTCTCTTCAAAATTTTGAACCATGCTCCCGTCAGTTAGGTTCGGGCATTCCCCCCCCAGACCCAATGTCTTGAGAGAAGGACGCTGAGCTATGGGTGGTAGGGGGAGACTTCAATTTTTGATGTTTTTTTGATAATTTGGCAGATTTTATTTGCTAGTGATTTCAGAAGGGTGCTGTTTTTCTATCTTTTGATGCTTTGAAATAGTGATAAAATCATTTATTTAGAATAAGATTTGAAAAATAAGCCACTATCCATTAATACTCAGAAATGAAAAAAAAACAGATTTTGTTTTAACTGTCAATGCAATGAAATATTTTTCTTCTGTCTTTTAGATCAACACAAATGCTGCTAATATATACATCGGGAAAGGCACTTCTAGAGAAAACCTCTTCTTCTCATGTCCTGACCCTCCAAGCAGGTAAGTTTTACCATCATGCTTTGTTTTTAATTTGCCTTATGACAATGTGATAATACAGTTCCAATTACATGGCTTCCAGGTAACCATAGTGATAGTTGAATAACCACCACATAATGAATGATTGTTCTAAATAATGTTTTTTGTCTGTTTTTAATTAGCAATAACAAGTCTTTAATATTTTTAACCTATAGATTTGACTTAAACAAAATCTGTTTTACATAAAGCCATTGTGTAGGTGTAAACATAGGGTTCTGCCTAAAAATGTATAAATAGTAAGAGGTTGGGGTTGGGGGAAATGCCAGAAACGGTGAATTTGGTAGTGATTTGTTAAATTCCTGACTTTATTACATGATTTGGTGTAATAAGTAGTGGTCAGCAATGTGATCTGAATAACATATTGAACAGTACTAGTTAGAACATAAAAGTGTTGGTTAGGCCCGATCAATGTTGAAACAAGCAATACATGTACAGTGCTCAATTTTGGGGTGAAAAATTAAGTGTCATCAGGATTCTGTGATTGAATTTCTGGCAAGCCTGATACCAGTCCAGTGATACTGACCAAATCTGACAAATAAAGCAATATTACAGACATTTTGTGAGCTCTTTTATTGTCATTGTTTTTTAGAGATATTTAACATAGGTGTTGTAAAGTATCATGTTTTTGATAAAGCTAATAAAGACATGTCCTTATATTAGTGTAAAATATAAGTATCCATTATACATGAATAACTACCAAGATTGTCAGACTCACTTGTTATAGGTCCAATGTAATTTGAGTGAGTACCGGACTTCTGGGCTTTCCTAAAATATTTGCAGTGATATAACCCCTGCAATTAAGAAAATGTCATTGCAAATAAATGCTGTGGAAAAATATTGTACACAGCATTTTCCATGGCAATTTTAGCATTCACACGTTTCCATCTCTGAGTTAGCTAAAACAAATTTTCTTTTAATGTATTCAGGGTAAAAACATATGCCATGGATAATGAAAATCATTGCAGTAATCTCCACGACATTGCCAGGGGTTGGTGATATAATGTAATAAACTGTCCATTTCTGTTTTGTATGTTTTTAGAACGAGCATCCATGAATCCCAGTCCCCACTTGCTCCCATTGCCAGGATGAGTGACATCTGTGCCTTGTCAACCGCTGCCTCCGAGTCGCAGACGGCTACCATGGAAGTTATTTGTGAGAACTGCAACACTGTGATGCCCCTCAAGACCAACGATGGTCCGATGATATGCAAGTGTGGCCAAAAGGATGCCTTAGTTGCCTTTCTTCCCGATTCAAAGATGTATGCATTCCACAAGTTGACGTCAAGTGTTGACACGGACTATGTCAAGCATCAGTTGCAGAGTGCTGTAGCTAGTGGGGCATGTGTTACAGGAACTCCAGATTTGCTCAGTGCCAGCTATTTTGATGTGGCAGTACTACGATGTCTGTTCTGTCTGAACTGGAATGAAGACGGGATATACTGGGCACTGCGGTACGTTCACCAGAGAACCTTGGAGGTTTGTGATGAGCAGACGCGAATGGAGCACATGGAACGGTCTCGCAGTAAATCTCTTCCAATTCCGGAGCTACTCGTTCTTCAGAGTCAGAGTAAGTTGTCTTCCCCTGATGACCGATCAAGTGGAGTTACGCCAGTCCAGAGTCCAGATTCACGGTCACCCTCACCAAAACCTAGTTCTAACATAGAATCCGGCCATCCCTTGAATATGAGTACTGGTAGCTCTCCAGAAATAAGACGAGAGCCACCATATAAAAAGATACGTGTTGTTGAGCTCAAACAGTTCTTTGACACGGGGAAATCTTTCCTGAGGAGAAAGGAAAGTGGAGGAGAAATAGAAGAAAGTGGGTCTCTGTCATCGAAAGCATCAAAACACGAACATGCCAGTGGTAGTGGTCAGTTGTTTTCACGAGGGACCCGCGATGATTCTTCTAGTTCATGTACAGTATCTACAATGGACACTGAGACCGAAATGATAAGACCAAACTCTGCAATCGGAAGCTATGGAGCTAGGGACAGGGATGAACGATATGGTGGTTTAGCGTCTTCATACAGTGCACAACGCAAAAGCATGCCCACACTGCCACAGTCGGACAAAGAATCTATGAGCAGTAGTGGATTACAGAGTGGTCAGGATTCATCTAATTCATCACAGAATGACATGAACCTTCGATCTGATACAATCAAGAAACCTATAATTACCATCACCGAGCACAGCCCAGAACCAAAGAATATGACAATGTCAAACTATGAGCTTTCTGGACCAGCTGTCACCACTGAAAAAGAATCATCACCAGAGTTACCGCGGAGCATGACAGACTCAAACATCTGTTACAAACATGATGATGACGTACAAGAAGTCTCGGGATCTAAGCACTATATTCAGGTATTGATTTGCAGGGGATGAATTTCACCAAGGCTTTGGGGCATTTGCCTTGCCGCCCTGTTCCTTTGCCTCAATGCCCTCTCAAATTTCACTTCTAAGGAAGGTAAATATTGCCGTTCCCTTTTTTCCCTCTTGCTCGTAGGAAACTCACATTTGCCATTGTGCCCCTGATGTGTCCTCAAAATAGCCTTGATGCTTTCTTTATTCCTAGGAATCCAAGGCAGTAATCACCGTGCCCACCCAAACACAAAAGTTTGACCCCTGGATTTGGTTATTATTTGAGTTGTATGATTGTTTTTTACGACAGCTCTGTAAATGATAAAAGTTCAGTATTATTAATTTGTATTCGTTGGAGTTTATTTGGGACTGGTTTGTTGTTTTGAGTGATAGTTTTTAAAAGATGAAAGTTTTATGTTATTGTTGTTAGATCCAAGGGTAAGATTTCCTGACATTACCACAACATTAGCTATTACACGACTATATTTCCATATTCCAAGGTCACCTAAAGCATTGATTACATATTTATGTAACTAAAATGTATTTATTTCATTTATCAGGATAATGGTCACATCAACTACAAAGTTGTACTTCGAGCAGTTCACTTTGTGTCGATGAATGAGCGATCTCCAAGAATCTGTGAAGTCCTCCTGAACATCCTCAACTGTCTCCTAGACCTTGACATCATTGAGTCTAACAGATGTACCACCCCATCCAAGCCACCTGCCACGCCAGAAAGTCGAGATGAGTCTGCTGCTAAAGTGCCACCACCTAGTAGCAGTGGAAAGGCAGCAGACGACGAGGAGATAACTGCACACCATATTGCCATGGACAGCCTTTTCAGGTTTCACTCATTTATTTCCATATATCAATTTTACTTCTGCTTTTATGTCAGCATAGCAGCAGAAAAAAAAAGTTTGTTTTATTTAACGATGCCTCTAGAGCACATTGATTTTTATCTTATCATCGGCTATTGGATGTCATACATA